>OOFC01048264.1:38131-73164 GCA_900323345.1 Pseudochromis fuscus
AAACAAAAAGAAAAAAAAAAAAAAAAAAAAAAAATTACTTACAATTCAAAACTGCCAGTGCAAAGCAGGGTCCATAAAAATATTTAAAATACAAAACATATAATAACAATATAACAAAATATAACATAAATATGCAAAATAGACTATAGATATTTCTATAATTAAGCTACTGGTGCAAAAATCTGGATGGTATATTATAGATAATTCTGAAACTAAACAATCAATGCAGTATGTATACAGCACAGTACTGAAACATAAACTACCATAAAATGAATACAAGATTGACTCAATAGTATTTATAATATACAGGTGCCATGTTCCACTTGTGGTACGGGTACTTTAAATGATTTCTGGTAACAACAGGTCAGAGGTCGCAGGTGGGACAAAACGTGGATAAATTTGATTGGACCATTGAAACACAATGAAACACCACAGCTAGCTTGCTAATGTTACGAAATAATAACATGGATTGTGTCACTAGAAGACATTCATACTACACACTAATAACTCATTGATTGATCGGTGGATGTTGATGGTTGAAATTTGTCTCCTTTGTCTATGATCACCTCTCTCTATGTTATGTCTCCTCCACCCTCTGTGGTGAATGTATGCTACAGAGTACATTTCATAAACAGAACCTGAAAGCTGAGAGACTTCATTGCTGCTGATTTAAGACTTAGTAAAAGGAATGAATTGCCACTTTTCAGCCTTGTAGCCTGACTGGGCTCAATGCCTGACTTGTACCGCCCATGTAGGTACTGGCACACACACACTCACACACTATACACTATGGATAGATTTAAAGGGCAGTAAAATGACCAGCGCTACTCTGCAATCTGGTAAATGACCTGGCCATTAAAGTTTCACCACTCTCGCCACCATTCAGAGCAGAGAGGGAGACTGAAAGACTTGCTGGCAGCAGGAAAAACTGTAACTTTAAATCTTACCATCATGGATTCAATTTAAAGTCAACTTGGACAGGTGAGTAATATCTTCAACTTTCTCCAACTTACTTACACTGAAAACAAAGCTGCATCTACAGTGTTTATTGAATGTTTCACCAGAGCTGGTACTGAAAGGTTTGGTTTGAGACCTCCTCCAAACAGATTCAATTTTTTTTCATCACATATTTAGAAATACCTTGATTAGTTCAAAAACTAAAAAAATTAATGTACTCTTTTTGCAAATATAAAAAAATCCCAATCCCAATGCTTTTCATTATGTTAAATTAAGTGAAAGTCAAACATACTAATGCAGGTAATATAACTGAACCACAACTGCGGAAAATTGTGCAAAAAAACAAACCCAAAAAACCCTACATTCCTCTTTGTTTTTACTATGGCTGATCAGTTATGACAAATTACCAACTGGTTTGTGTTAAACTTGTTAGAATTTCCTAAAGCGAGTGTTGTGATATTTATATTAATGAGCATTTGGGAACCATCAGGTCTAAATCATGTTGACTGTCATGACACTAAACCCCAAGTTGTGTGAAGGTGCTGTACAACTCCTACTCTCTCACAATGTAAGAAAAAGACATTTTGAAGATTTACATACATATATAGTATGAGTGACAGTAATAATAACAATAATAATGTGGCTAATTTATCCTACTACCACCTGTATGACTGGGTATGAATGAATAATGGTCTGTAAAGTGCTTGAGTGCCTTGAAAAGTGCAGTCTAAATCCAACCATTATTACAGTGTTGATTCACACTTGCATGTGAAATTGGCCACTTTCATAAGTAAATCACAGTATGATAAATGGACAATTTTGCAAAAGTAATTATTTGGAAAAGATCAGATAAGATACAAGACTTTATTAATCTCAAAGGGACATTTAAAGTGACGTACAATTAAAAACCCTGAATTCAACCAACTGCTCGTACAATCTGTGTAACCCATGTCTGTTCTTTTTAAGTCATCACTGTTAACAGAGCCAAAATAAATATATATATATATATATTTAGAGAGAGAAATAAGTGCAAAATGAATTGGTTTGTTGTGGAAAAAAAAGCAGACCAAAAAAAGCACAGTTCAGCTCAGAGCACGCACTCACGTCAGAAAACATTTAATAAGTGTGCATAATGGTGTTTTACTATTTATGAGAATTTTTAATCATTTGTAAACCTCCACAGTTTGTGAGTGTTTCACTTCATGACTGCATCTTCAGACACATCTATAAAACATTAACGTCTTGTTCATGCAGACAACAGGCCAAGGCGCCCCCGGAAGAAATCTCTTTTTGCATATTTTCTCAGTTTTTTACACATTTCCTTCCCACCTGAGTTTGATGTGAAGCACTTTTTGTTCTCCTCTCCAACACAGCATGTGTTAGTGATGCACTTTATGTAAAAGTTATATGAAACACCTTTTTTCTGTTTACACACACTGTGCTGAGAAGTGGCTGTGGGTTTCCGCAGAGTTACAAAAGGTGCTGGAAATGACTCATCCCTCTTAAAAGTGTGGTGTGAGCGATGTTTGAGCGTGACTCCGGCACTAAGTCAAAGTGAGAGTGTGGAATACTGACCTTTAACATTTAAAGTTTCTTATTTGCGCACTCTGAAAACCACCAAAGAACTGAGTCATCCAACATGAATTTGCATGTGTGTGCGCGTGTGTGTAATCTCTATTATATGTGTTTGTATGTTTGCATACTTGTCTGTGTATGTAGTGTGTGTGCATGCATGTGTGTGTGTGTGTGATGTAATTGCCAATGACACATTAAGCTGTGGGGAACTGGCAGAGTCATGATGTGCAACCTCATATGGTATGGAGGTGATGTGACAGATCTCTGTGCATACACACCACGCTGTGCGCGCACACACACGCACACACACAGTACAATGTGTCAGAGGACTGTCATAATATCCTGCTTAGATGTGCATCTCCTGCACTGCTGTGCCACTGAGTGAAGCTCTAAATTTAGATCCTGTTGATTGTTTTCTACTAACTCCTTACACTGGGGAGGAAATAATTGGTGGTGTCCAATGGGAGACTAAGATGGCTAATCCTATCAAAATAAACATATTAGGGAGCTTTTTCTGTATGTAATCTATGTAAGAAACTATGTATCATTAAGCTGAATATGTTCTTTAAGAATAAAATAAAACAATACTTGTACTTTAAACTCTCTAAAACATAAGCCCTAAAAGGACATGGTTAACTGTATTTTTATTTTCTCAGTTTTCCTGTTATAATGAGATAATTTCAGTGGTTTTCTCTAGCTCTTGAGTTATTATTTTATTATTTATTTATTAATTTATTTGAACAGGTTAAAAGAAAATAAATAATATATAACATATTTTAGGCAGAAACCAAGGTGACAACAACTTAGGCAGAAACACACCAAAACAAAACAAGGAGGCAGACATGGAGCATGCGCGTTAAACTGGTATGGAGTAAAACCAACACCCACAACAACACACACTTGTTGCTCACGGTAGTTGTGTAGTTTCAGAAGATTTTGCTGTAAAAGTCAAAACAAGCCCAGTAGCTGCTGCAGCACTAACGTGACACTGTGTTCAGCCATTTATACTGCTGTTGTCGGGGTTGCACAGGCGAGTTAAAGGTCAGAGGCGGGGCTATGGCAGCAGCGTTTGTGGAAAATGCGTATTCGCCGTCCACACGGAGACCCAGCGGGTGGTGTCTTCAGACTTTCCCACTCTGGGACCCGGTTTCAGAGAGTGTCGATTTCGGCTGCTAAATCTCCATTTCCATGTGGAAGCAAGGCGTAAACGATAAAAAACTTTGCCATTTACACTGAAACCTGTCTCCGTTTATGATTGCTCAGCACAAGAAACACATTACACACATGAAGTTGTTGACAAAAAAACCCCCAAAAAACATTATATACATCAGCTAAACTAGGGAAATTTAATTCATATAGCAAAAGTGTTTGAACATTTTAATAGCTTCATACAGTCACAGTCACTCTCACTGCATAGCCTGCCAGCACAGCCAGCCGAGTCATTGCCCAATCCACGATGAGGCTCAGTTGCCTGCTGCCTCACCGCACATCTCTTCTAGGAATTTGAACAGTAAACGTGAAAATTCAGCGAGTTTGACGAAAAACAATCTAAAAGCGGTGAAGTTAATTGGAAAATAACTTTTTAGTACAATCGCCAGATAAATATAACCATTTTATTTATTTTTTTCTTTTCATCATGACAGATATATATATACACATATATGCAGTTGCAGTTGCAGATTCTCCTTGTGACATTGCTTCTTCCACTTTCATCAGTTCATTCTTCTCATTATCTGCTCCTAGATTTGTTTGCTGGCTCAGTTCCTCTCAGCGTTACATCAGTGTCACCTCTCCTCTTTCTCTTTCTCTTCCAAATTTGAACAGCTTCAAAATAACTGTCCCACTCCTCGTTTACACTTCAAAGTCTCCCGCACTCTTAGCCATGAGCTTTTTTCTCATTTTGAAAATCAAGTGCTCTCAAGTTTCCAGCACCCTGTCAGAGCTGCAGATATGCTAGAAACAAGCTCACCTGGACAAAGGGCTGTGTCAGTTCACTTGCATAGATGAGGTAAGCAAATCAACCTCTGGGTGCACAGATATTTTGTTTGCATTGCATTGAACATATTTAATGTAAACTCATTTTAATGCAGGAGGACCATGTTAGCGCCTGATGTGATTAGGAATGGCATATTGAGATATTACTTAATAATTCTATTGGCACCAATCACATAAACTGCTGCAGGAAATATGTAAATATTTTACAGCACACAACACAACACACAAACAACCTGTGATCTTAATAAAACCAAATTGAAAACTGTATGATTAGACCATGCTTGAATTGTTTAATCAAAAGCATGCAGGTGGTACATCATAGTAATGCTGCATCCCACTGAACATCAAAATAATTATAACAAGAACAAATCTCCAGCTTCTCTCTTTATTTGCTACCAGAGATACGGTATTCAAATTTTTTTCTAGCTCCTTAAATATTCATTCTTCTCAGTCTCTTTTGTTTCCGTTGAGATTACCTCACAATTAATTCAAATGTCTTTCTCCGCACAATCATCATTTATAGTACACCTGTTTTTGGATCTGCTCTCAGAAGCAGATTTTCCAATCATAAGTGGACCTCATAAATCACATGGACCCCAGTAAATGCAGTGAAATGCCTGCAAAACCAATATTAGAACCTCATCATTTGTACAAAGCACAACAGGCATAACCTCAAAAGGCAAACTGCGTGGTGCACCTGTTTGATAAATAATGACTGCAGGCAAAGCGATGGGATGGAAAACAAAATACAAAAGAAGAAAACAAATATGGCCATTAGTATTGTCTGGACAATACTGAAATTACTTTCACCGATTGGATAGACAAAATTAGTAATTCAAAAAAAGACCAGACACCTCTTAAATGATCTGCACAGTTATGTATTTAAAAAAAGAAATCAACATAAATATACAGATTTTTTCTCTTAGCAGAATCAGAATCATTAGGATCCGATGTGGGTCTCTCTTGCACTATCCTAATGGTGGCTTTCCAGTTGGGAAAATAGCCTAGCCAATTAGAGCTTTGTGGACAGGATTCAGAACGTGGTTGTCATCTTCCTGCTCCAGAGGAAGAACAATGCTAATTGAAAATTTGCCACAAAGATGGCACCCAGTGAGGCTAAGATTGAATCAACTCTGCAGGTTTACTTGCAAAAAATGACAAGTCTGAAATGTGCATTTCATTTTCTTTTTCTTTGCTGTCAGCGTGGCAAACATTAGTGCTCTGTAGCAACCACTTCCTCTGCTGAAAACATCAACATAAAATCCACATTATCATTCTCATCATCCCCTGTTGTTTAGTGTTTAGGGAATATATCTTCCTCGCGGTTTACACGGTTTACATTAACTGGTCTGTGGGATGATGTGGTTAAAGCTCAAGAAGGAAATCTTACAGCATTAAGTTTTCTACACTTGATTACCACCAGAGCTGCTGTGCATGGTCTTCTGCCTGTTTCATGGTGGCAATGATGCATCCAGTTGTTAAATATTCAAAGTGGCTTCATCCAGTTTTCCAAGAATATCTCAGGGGCAGAAAAGACGGGATTCAGAGAGGATGAATTATTAGTGAGCAATAGGTAAACAACATATCATATTGACAGACTCAAAACAACATTCAAAACCATCTCATAAGCACATGTAGTTATAATATCCATTGTTGCTTCCAAATGAAGAAAAATAAATAAATGATGACCTAATATGGTGGGTTGAGTTCTGAGCAGACGTATTAAAATGTCATCTTTCTGTTTTGTTGTTGTTGTTGTTTCATGTTTCAACAGCCAAGGATTATAGATTTTTATTTATTATCTATTTACTCACACTTTTATTTAGCATAGATGCTGTTACAAGTTTCCCATAGACCCATGAGCCCTTGTTTGCATGAGATGAGTTGATTGACACGTAATCTGCTGCTGTACTCGCTCTTGTTGCCATGGTGACTGAGTACCTTTAGGCATAGTCTAAAAAATCTGTGTTTTTGTTTGTTTCTGTCTTTTTTTTCATAAAAAGACAAAATCTTATTTCACCCTGGTGAAGGAATTTATTAGTAAATGTAAGCAAATGAAAGCAACAGGAGCTGCACTTTAACCGAGCCAAGCTCGCCTGTTATTTTGTGTACAAATGCTGTATTGCTACAAACAC
The DNA here is from genome assembly GCA_900323345.1 of Pseudochromis fuscus. Taxonomy (NCBI): domain Eukaryota; kingdom Metazoa; phylum Chordata; class Actinopteri; family Pseudochromidae; genus Pseudochromis; species Pseudochromis fuscus. Next base: position 44,794 of record OOFC01048264.1, read on the forward strand.
TGCAGTACTACATGTGTGGATAGCTGCTACTCACAGACACAGCTGAAGAATTAGACTGTCCTTGCCAGAAACACTGAGCTTTGCTCAATGGGTTAAAATAACTTAAGGAGTATGTTTTCCTGACAAGTGACCTTCTGCTGCAAAACCTTTTATGAAAGAGGTCAAGATGAACGAGTGTTGGGAGTACGACTCCTGCACGTGACATCAGAGCTTGCTTCCCTCCTCCTACACACACATTATCATTGGACTCCTTTAAACATGATTTCAATGTATCACTAATTTTAAGAGGTTTTCAGAAAAAAAAAATCTGTGCTGCAGAGGCCAAACATCAAAGCATAAACAGAAAAGTGGCAAATTATCACCTTAGAAAGATAAAACAGCTCATTTATGTAAAAATCTATGTACACTTATAGAAATAATCAAATTACTATTTTGTTTCTTTTGTGTCTGCCAACCAACCACCATTGTTTGCTCAGTCTGTGCAGCATTAATTCTCTCAGTCGACATTCATGTAAAACCTAAAATATTCTCTGCATGAATATTTTTGACCACACAGAAGTATACTGCAGAGGCAAAAACTGGATGCTGAAAATATCCTAACCACACATACAGGATGTCTGAACACTGCTATAACTGCTGCTGCAAATAGAGGTTAAACCATAAGAATTGGTAATCTAACAAAGATTTGCTACTCAATTAAAAGCAGTTAACTGTCACAAACACCTTTAACCTTTAAGTTTAGGTAAATATTCTATAGAATTTACTCCCATCTACTTAAATACTCAAATCAGGATCTATAGCAAGTAAATTACGGTGGGGTTAATCATTCCATTTACATTTCATATTTGCTATATTGACGCTTTCATGGGTCTTCAAAAGATGAAACAGTTTTCTGTCAACAGCTTGAGGACACAGCAGCCATTTACTTCAGTTACTTTCAAATGCAGTTTTGCGGAGGCTGTGTTCAAGGTGACAACAGCAATCGTTGCAGCAGCAAGCCTGTGACTAATATGAAAATATCTTCAAAGGCAAGCTGATTAGGAATAATAGGCATTTTACTGTATGTGCCCTTCTGTGGCATATTAACATGATCTGTGCACAATCACACAATCTGACCAATGATCTTGAGTTCATGCTACCACTCTTTGAAGCTTTTTAGTTGCAGTCTGGATCATCAGGGCAAATTAGCTTTCATTTGTTCCTCCTCTCTGATCTCCCTGTTTCGTCCCTTCCTCTCTCTATCAGCCCTCGGAGACCTGCTCTTTTCATCACCATGACCGTTTGATCTGAGCCTCTGAGCTCTGGTCTTTACTACACAGAAAGACAGAGGGAGAAAAGACCCATTGTTTTTGCATTTTATTGCCGCTCATTTTTCCACTGATATTTGTGTTATCGTCAGTGTAATTATGACTGCTATTGATTTGCTTGCTATGTAGCTTTTATCATACCAGCCCTTTGAATTGAGGTGAGAGGAGCCACAGGCACACTGAAATGTAATGCTGTCTTATGCTTCCTGTCTTCCTGTCACTACAAACAAGACCTGGCCTGCATATTAAACCCAGAGCTGTCCTACTACACTGTTTTGTTTGGTGCTTATCAATGTACCAGTGTCAGACCCTGTGCCTGTCAGTGTCAGTCTTTTATATTTAATCTGGCCCCATGGCACCATAGAAGACAGTCAGGGGCATTAATGGCCCATATGCCCACAGCTTCAATTAAGGCTGGTTTTGTCTAAGTCCTCACCTGCTTTTTTATTGACGCTGTCAGTTAAAAAGCTTGAATCTTAGAAAGGTCAACTTTTTAGGAGCTTAGAAATTGGCTTGGGTTATTGGTCTTTGTGAGGATTACGTTTTGAATAGGAGAATGTGTAGGGATTTAAAAAGGTTTAAAAGAGTTTTGTGAAGCTAAAGTGCCAGAAAATTCTTTCTTAGCTGTAAATGTACATTTAAAGAATTGATAACTGCAGGGGTCTGATAGTGAAGCCTTTTGTAAAGAATGAAACCGAGCTGTTGAAAATGTAGAGCAGGATGGACCATAAAGCACCAGTCGCACAGGGCTTGTAGTTAGAGCTCTGACTTCTTTCATTTTTCCTTTTTGGGTGTCGATAAAATCATAGCACCGCCTCTCACACACAGCAGGTTGGCAGGTCAACACATCACAGCCAGTCCACATATACACACACACAAACACACATATATTGAAACTAACAAAGTCCTGCTAACCCTTAACCTACCCTACTGACACTGTGAACAAACCTCACAAACACAAACAAATTTTCACCCAACTTTTAACCCCCCCCCTTGACATTATTGTTTTAGCTCAGTGGGTATTTACATATTCTCTCTGTGTCCTTTGTGTCCCAGCAGTCAGCTGTAATCAGCACACAAGTTTTAAACTTGACTGTGTGCTACCTTCTCAGTATCTCACTGCCGGGGTGATTGTTAAGCCAAATTACAGACCTTAACTCTAATGCCTGTATCTGTACATATCACATTGTCTTTTATTGCATGTGAACAGCTGCCAGTAAGTTACAAGCCTGCTGGATCCAGATAAATAAAAAAGCCAATATAACGTTAACCAGCTTATCCTTCAGACCGTCAGGAGCCTGTCACCATCTAAAATACATCCTGTTTGAGCTGCCAACAATAAACACTCTGATCCCATGTAATGTTTTTCCCTCTAATGCAAACTCTGTGCAATAAAGTGCATGTGCTCAACAGGAGAGCGGTGTCCTTGCTGAATTCACAACTGCAGCCATTAACAAATACACAGGACATGAAGCTGAGTTGAAGGGACTCAGGGGTTAGATCTAGGTTTAGTGGGTGTCATCACTCCTTTGCTTTCACTCTCTCTTTAAAAAAAAAAACACTTTGTGATGTTCTCAGTGGTTGTTGTAGCCTCCTGGTGGTCAGGTGAGGCAACACCTCAAGGAAGTTGGTGGTGAAATGCAATATCAAAGAGTTATTGTAACTCTTTGTAGAGGGTCACATGAACCTTATGGCGCATTTACACTGGTACTCGCTTTGCTTCGGTTTTGGTGCATTTACACTGGCAAAAAAGTACCTTGAACTTGGTACCTGGTACAACTTTTTGTACCTCCTCTCCAAAAAGAGTACCTGGTCAGGTCGGAGCAGGAACTAAAATCTTATTGGTCAGAATCGTCACTGTGTCAATGCGTCATCACTGCGTGGCACGTAATCTATCCCCACAAACACGCAGGCATTTTTAAATCTTCGACAAACCGTGCAGACATGTTTGAAATAACCACAAGAAGAGAAATGGCATCTGTTAGAAATCCTGCCCCATGGACTCAGGACGAGGTGCAAACCTTTCTGTCATTAGTCGCCAATGAGAAAATTCAGCGGGAGCTGGACGGCGCGGTCAGAAACAAAAGAATCGCATAAAAGATGACGTCAGGAATGACAGCCAGCTACACGGAGGAAGGACTATCCTCGGCAATGCACATGAAACCGAGGGGGGGCGATCACGAGCGATCCGAGGCGAAGCGAAGCGAGTAGGTACCAGTGTAAATGCGCCATTATAATCTGAAGCGTTACACATCATCTCATCAGGAAACGTACTGTATAAGATGTCAAAAATAAATACAAATAAAAAATCTTGTGTGTGAGGAGCAGTTCAGCTCAGAAAGAGCAGGGAGTGACCAGAGCTGAAGGTGTTGCCCCCTTGAAGTCGCCATATTGGCCCATGTCGTCTGTATTCAAGCATGTTGTCAAATTTAGCAACAAGTGTCAAAACTAATGACAGCAAAGACATTTATTCCACCTCTTAGACAAATTAATTAAATAATACCAGTAAGAGAGAATACACTGCGGATAAAAATGCCCTCCCCATCCTACAGGAGCTTTCAAAGCCCTTTTTCAGCAAATGAAGGGATAAATGGAAACTCATAAAGCTTGTAGACTTACGGGGCACATGAGTAAACTGCCCTGCCTTGGTGCCTGTTGCCTAGCTACAGCCTATCCATCCTGTATGAATTTTATTCCATTCCTCTTCTTTTCCTCATTTTCCTCACCAGTGCAGAGACATGACTTGAATGAGGCCGATTGTATTGCATGCAAGTGTACATGTGTACATGATGTACTGTACATGTCTGCATGACTCACACTTTTATTCTGCCGCTCTCAGCCCGTTTCTTCCACTTCTAATGTTCTAAACTCCTCTTTTATTTACACCCATCTGAAAGTTTTACATCACAGCTCTGAGGACAAGACAGCATCAGGAGCAGGTTCACTTTTAAAGGGCAGCTGGTGCACAGCACATGAGGCTAATGATGTTGAACTTTATGTGTAGAGACAGATTTTTCTCAGTGTAAAACAATGCAAGTATACAGCAGCCTGGAGTGACAGGTTTTATAAGCATTTTAATGCAACTTTGCCACTAGCAGAGTTGAATCTAAAGCAGTGTCACCCCCATAAAGCTGTCACTTCCAGTATTGTTTCAATTTATTATTATTCCCTCATCTGGTCCATCATACGCCCAATGTGTCACTGCTCTCCCTTCTTTATTCCTGTCAGTGTTTTTCAGCAAAGTCATCTATCTGTTCGTTTTACTTTTCCTTCTGCAGCATTTTTTTTATTCAGTCAATTTGTCCTTCAAACTGTGAGCGCTGCAAAGAGCAGAGAAGAATGACAAGAACAGAGTCACAAAGAGCAGCAGCAGCAGCAGCAGCAGCAGCAGCAGCAGCCGTGTTGACTATGTAAAGATCGAGGGCGAAACTCACTCAGTGCCACAATTGTATATGGATTGTAAAATAAAAGTCTCTTTAAACATTCAGCACACTGGGCAATAAATATATTTAGCAAGTCCAATAATGTTTGTGTGTTTTTCAGAAGAAACAGGGGGACAGTGTGTGCTCACAGCTTAGGCTCAGTGGCTGTAATGTGGCTTCTGGGTTCAAGGCAAATGGAGGACACTGAGTTCCCAGCTGGAATTTCACAGTAAGGTTTATGCCATCGTTTTACTATTTTTACTGCGCTGCGATCAGTACTCACATACTGCAGTGGATTTTAATTACGGGATGTGTTAAATGATGCATGTACATGGTTTTGCACTCGCATTGAGCTGTTCGCAAGGACATTTAAAAACTTTTGATTAGTTTTATTACGATGTTCGCAACCTTTCGTACAAATTGTATGAGAGTTTCCATATGCGAAGAGTGAAGAGATAAGACTTGGAATACGTAATATGTATTAAAGGTTAGCTGCCAATTTCAAATGCGTGATAGTGGCCTTGTTTGAATTGGGTTAAGGGTTGGGTTAATGATGACTGTACATTTTTTTTCCATACTGTAGAAATAAATAAAATCTTGTTAACCTTACAGGCAGTATAATACAGTTCTACTCCTCTGCTGTGTTTTCTTTATAGCAGAACTATCACTTAGTATCACTTAGTATCTGCTATTAAATGAGAAAAACACTGAAAATGGATTAGAAATGACTGTACAGAATCAGGATCTGAGAAGATTACAGAAAAAAACCTGACAACAAACTGAAGTGGTTCTTTTTTATTTACCAGAGAGCTGTAAATAAAGGTGGGGATACTGCAAATATTTGACGCGGACATTTACTTAATGAAGAGAGATAGTAATCTGCAAGAGATGAGGGAAGCAGATTCAGAAGCTGCTCTTGTTTCCTCCTGTGCATGGTTAACCTTTGTTGTTCGAATCGGGTTTGTTGAATATGTTGATGAAATTAGCCCTCTCGCATGCGTCCGGATGGTGTTTGTGAGTAAGGCACAGCTCGGGGCAGATGGTGGTCGGAGTGGTGCATGACGCTTGCTTGATATTCATCAGGAGAGCTGACCTCTGTCCTGATGTTTCAAGCATCCCACAAACCTCACTCAGTGTTTATCCCTGCATAATGAATGGATGCGGACGTTCAACAACAAAGACAGAAGTCATTTTCAGTTCAGTTCCTTTGGCTCTGTGATGGCTGGGTTGAGTAAATACAGGGACACTCTGTCAAAATGCTGTTTAAATGTTGATCTAGTTTTGGAGAATGAAAAAACTGGTGCTGACGTTTTTTTTCGAAGAGTGTGGTGCAGGGTCAATCAACAAAGTTCAACATGTATTATTAGAAGAAAATGCACACACCCACACGCCGTCGTCAGATTCTTTCTCAAGTAAAAAACACAGAAAATAAACAGCAGCACAAAGTTGCAGGCAGCTCTGTTTCGTTGGCTTTAGGCAATCTTTGACATGCGGAACCGGAAGAAAATGGGTTTTGCTAGCTGCTTAAAATTACTCAATAGTACAAAGTTTGGCAAATGCTTTAGGTGTCATCCAGTATCCAAACTTTCTACCCACTTATCCCTCTGTAAATTCAGCCAAAAAAGAGTAGATGAGTGAAATCTATTATTAGATGACAAATTATTATGTCCAGGGAATTTTACTTTTCACACAAAATTACTACCACCATGGTTAGAGATGTAGGCTACCATATGTATAGCAGGGTAACTGTGAAGACATCACTCTTGCCTCTTGCTCTCTTGTCTCTCTTGTTTACATTCATTCTGTGTTACTGTGTAAAGATGCATAGAAACATACATGGACACACACACACACACACACTGTTCTACACATCATATTTCATCAACAGTTTACAAGGCTGCCAGAGTGCTAATGAGCAAGCAATTAAGTTTGATACAATATGTGTCACCATGCTGTGTTTATTACGGTTTTATATGGTATAAACGGTCATGACATTTCTTTTTTCAAGCAGACAATGAAACATGCACGTACACACCCACATGCACACATGTAGGCAAGGTGCCATCTCATTTCCAGTCGGCTCTGTTGTTCTCATGCACACAGACACTGGCAAACACACCTGGTACACTGTATGTATGGATGTGATACCTGTGAGAATGTGTCACCTTGCACTGTTCCCACTGCATTGGTGGATGGATCCATAATCTTTGCTGTGTGTGTGTGTGTGTGTGTGTGTGTGTGTGTGTGTGTGTCTCTGTCTCTGTCTGTGTGTCTGTGTATATTTGTCTTAGTGGTGGATCATATATTTGCGTTTGCCTGCTGTGGTTGTTACAATGTGTTTTTATCATCTGTACAAGAGATTAAAGAAATATTGCATTTGTGAACACTGGAACCCTGTGTGTGTGTGTGTGTGTGTGTGTGTGTGTGGTGTGTGAAGGGGAAAGAGGAGACCCCCCAGGACAGGTGCTTTAAGAGAATCCCTTTGACTCATGGTCTCTTCACTAATTAAGTTGAGACTCTTTATGTGCATATGGGTGTGTGTGTGTGTGTAGTTGCCTATTCATGGGAAGATTTCCTTTTTTCATCAAATGGATGAGTCCTTTGATTGTTTTTTAAACTCTTAATGTTGAACATTTTGAAGATTTAAAGATCTAAAATCAATATATTCTGCCATTTACTGTATTTCTAATATGTGCAAGTAAATTGTATAAATTGTATCTGTATTGTTTTAGTGAATTTACTTTTGAAAGAGAAAAAAAAATCAATGGACAATAACAAACTAAAAGGCAGGTCATTTTTTGGAGCGGTTTGTCAAATGTCAGTTTCCATTTGCTTTCAACTAAACACCGACAGTACTGCTATATCAACAGTATTGTTCATTGTGGATTACTGTTCTTCATTATTTAGAGATCATGGCAACTTATTGGTCTGATCTTTTTCTGAAAAATCGAAATGATTGGAGACATACTTTTTACAGTAGCAGCAGCCAATTGGTATGAAACAGAGGTGGTTCAGTCTCTGTGTGCAAAAATAGTCCTGCATCTACCAGCTGGGAAGATGGTCTTCAGCCTGAGTGGGAGTTCTTGGCTGAAATGAAAGACGAGAGAAAAGTATTTTGAGGATGATGCTGGTGTTGGTGAGACTTTTTTCTATTGTCACACACCATTACATTAAGTTGTCTTTGTAATGTAGTGGATTTGGTTTGTGTTTGTTTCAGACCTGAACCAGTGAAATGCAATTTGTCTATTTTCATTTTCTGGGCTATTTGTCACTGAGACTTTTATTGTAAGTGCTCTGTCTCATTGTGTTTTGTTTAATAAAACCACTGATTTGAGATTGACATTTAACAAGGTTGCATATTGGACGTGGGAATTACAACAGTGACTTCAAGATTTTAATACCTCAGAATGTGACGTGCAAATCAGAACAGACCTCAAGATCTTTTGTTGTTAGACTCTTTAAGTAGTAAACAAACAGTGAAAAGATTTTTTCTGCTTTAAATAGTCCAAAAACATCCATGTGTCCATTTCTTTGGAGTAAACTAATGCATTCAATAAACTGGATTCAGATTAAAATGCAGTTTGAGGAAAGACGTTGCCAGAAGGACTGAGTGCATCCAGTCCAAATTTACACTGTGCTCAAGCAAGTTGAATCGTGCCTGCCACCCACAAGCTATTTTCCACCTGCTGCCCACCTACATCAACAATAGTGAAGCGGAGCTGAGGATAAACACAAATACAAACAGACACAACACAGCGCACATGGTGGCCTCGCTATTCAGATTAACCTTTATCCACCTCAATGGGACCTGTTGTCTTTACCTGGAGTACTCTGCATCCAACACAATGTGGACACCATGCTGAAGCAATACTAACCTTTTCTTCCACTCGCTGGGAGATAATACTTGAGTTTTTAGTTCTGGGAGATCAGCGCCAAGTAGGGCAGGAGGAGTGTTACTGACCTCTGGGTCAATCCAGGTCAACCCCACAAAATAAAATTAAATTAAAAATCAGTTTACAGCTAAAAGCTCACATATGTGGTAAAACAAGTTTCATTTCCCGAGTCAGTTGAGGATTCACACACACACAACAGGAAAAGACAATTAGTTTGAAGCAATTCGTAGCAACAATCAATACCAACAATATTACCACACAAGCTTGTTTTTGGTGTTTTATTAAGTATTTTGAGTGTTCACTTTACTTTCCCATTGCTACTACCCATTTCTGTAATGAGGGAGACGGACGGCAAGAGAGGAAGAAAGGCAGAGGAGAGAAGGGGATCGGGTTTCTCAGCCGCTCTGTACCCTAATCCTGGATTTGGAAACGGGATAAGAAGAAGGCAGGTAAGTACAAACACAAGCAATTACAGCAGTAACATGGAATTGGTCGGCAGGGTGTGGGCAGCTCGATAGGAAATAGGGGATCTCGTAGGTCGAGAGGGGGTGGTTAGTTGTAGGTGGGTGGGATATAAATAACTGCAGTAGACGGGGCAGAAAAATGCTGAGGGTATGACAGACACTGGCTCACCTGCATCCATACGAGTAGAAAAAACAGGGAGACCCACTGCAGAGGCCTTAATGGGAGAAGTCTCTTCAGCTGAGAAACACATTTCAGCAAGTGTACCCGTGATTATAACTAGAACATGTAGTTCCTCACTATTCATCTTCAACTGTCTTGGCTGAGGTTAGAGTTGTGCCTAAAACTGTGAAGAGTTCTGGCTGAAGTGCTGACATCCATTTCTCTGTGAGAAAAAAAGTAATCTATCACAGTTTTCTACCTGCATATTCCCAAGTGACTGAAGGCAAGAAGTATGCTTGACTGAGCAAGAGGGAAAGAAGACGCAGACAGCAAAAGACAAAGCAGAGGAAGAGAAGGCCAAAGAAGGAAAGACAAAAGGCAAGACAAAGTTAGACAAGACGGAAGTGCAGGACTGGTAAAGACAAAGGAACCTGAAGCCACAATGGGAGCCAGGATCAAATAAAGCAAGCGAAGGGGAAGTGAGGACAAGACGCCGGTTAAGGGGCCACATCAGTGCACCGCTGGGACCTTGTGAGAGAAGCTAGAGAAAAATGGCATGTCAAGCATTTGGTGCTGACTCTTTCACCCCACTGGCAGGAGATTCACCTTTGCCAATCCTCATGCACCATGGCTCCACCGGTGACTGCTTGCCAACAACCGCCCATGCTCACAGCATGGTCTCTGCAGGTAAACTGGGATCTTCTGTCTTGTAAAGTTTAATATATTTCCATTTGACTTCTTGTCCATGTTACCATTAACTAATTTATTGTGGAAAAAAAACATCTTGGTCTTTTGCAAAGTAAGCAAAACATTGAAAAGTGATGGTGTTGTTATATGAAGTCACAATTCACACAATGTTGTCATTAATCGAAATCCCAGCTGTAGGAAGACAGGCATCTGACAATCACCTTAAATATTGGCATTGTGCCATTTTCTGCTGTGACAAAGTGTTTGTGTGAATCCCTCCACGATACGTGTGCACCCACTAATGATAACATCCACGCAGGGGTATTACTTGCTCCTGTGGACCTATATGTGACCCAGCTGAGCCTGTCACTGCACTGATGCACCCTTATCAAGCCACAGTTGTGTTCTTGGGGTAATAAGGAGGATGAATTGAATTAAAAAATGCATTTATTCAAATCCAATTCAAATTATGTAAATGTATCTAATCAGCTACTTTGGCCCAGCTGTCTCTACTCAGTGGATAATTGCTTTGAGGATATGTTATCAGTATGACAAACTCCCCAAGGTCTTTTCCAAGATGGAGCATTGTGGAGGAAACTTCCTGGGGGCTTTTGGCGCCTGCTGATTGTTATAGTTTATAATATACTAAATTTGATCATTCTGAACATTACTCACACAACACATGTTGTATAAGTATCACAGTAAAAATATTACATAAAACAGATTTCACACCCAGGCCATACTGTACTTTGTGGCCTTTTGAACATAATTATTAAATAGGTCATATTTCTAATCATGACATGGATGTCCTTGGCGGTACAGGGTTTGTGTCGATGGTGATGATCATGAATCATTTGTCATGTGGTTCAGAGATACTGCACCAACCCAGAGTGCATCTTAACAATACAAGTCAGCATTCATTAGCGCTTAGAGTGAACACCACACTGCATAAAAAGATGAATACATGAATAATTCTATAATTAGCAAGGAATACAATTTTTTGAATCATTTTAATACACTTAGCAAAGGCGAGTATGGCATGGAAAGCAGTCACTTTAGAGAGAAGTCATCATCGAAGCATGTGTTTAGGTTCACCGCCACATCTGTGCTCTTCATAGACGCGTCCACACCAGTGTTGAGAAGGCTGAGAGACGTGTGATATCTGCCGAGTGCAGCTGTTTATATATCTACCAGTGTTCAATTCTCTCTTTCAGGATCTATTTTTATGTCTTCAAATCAAGTGAAACAGAGTTTTCATTGTAGATTACATGGACATCCCTAATATGAACGGTCATTTAGAGGCAACTCATTAAAACACCCCAGTCGACATGAAGTTACATTTGAAGATATTATTTGATCTTGTGTCAACTCAACGCAGTTATGAGCAGTTTGTCTGGACTCAATTTTGAGCTGCTCAGGTTATAATTGAACTATCTTTTCATTTGTTTTCATCAGTATCGTCTGGGCTGTCCCTGGGTCAGCCCACCAAGCGCTCCCACATGCACCTGTCTACTTCCTCCCTCAGCAACGCTCTTGGCAGTGCCCCCCCGAGCTTGCATTACCCAGTCACCCCTTGTCACTACAGCAACCAACAGGCCACCTATGGCATGATGGCAGGTGAGTGGAGGTGGTGGAAGAATTTGTGACAATTAAGAAAGCAAAGCTGTGATGAGTCTAATAGTGACACAAGGAGATGGTTTATTTGTCAGTTGGTCAAGAAATCAATGAATCATTCAGACATGTGTCAAACACCACCATGATCAGGTAGTAAACAATGAAGCCGATAATGCTTATTATCTTGCATATTTTAATAGTTCATTTTTAAAGACACAGAAGTTTTGATAAAATTACAAAAATAGGCTTTGAATTTGCATTTTAAATGTTAATACCATTAAAAAAAGGGTTTTTTTTAAAAAGTGAAACTTGGTTTCACAAAAAGATTGTTCAAATTCATGTATTGCTAAATTCAAATTTATAACTGTAAATATATTTCTGATCTGGTAATTGACACAATCATACAATGGATCACTGCTTCTGTAATTTTACATAGATTTATTCATTCATTTTATAGCTATGAATTTTTTTTTTACCAATTACAGATTAACTGATTTTAAGGAGTTTGTTCTTCTTTCTTATTTTTTTACAGTATTTTTTTAGCATCTGAAAAGTATTTACCATAACAGAATTCATTAGATGACAACACATTGCAAATGGCAACAACAGTAACAACTGACATGAACTATGCCTGGTAGTAGATGCAGAATCCATGGTCTGAGGTTACCCACATCATTTAATGATTCAGTCATGTGTGGGTATTATCTGGTCTGAATGTGCATATCATCCATTGAGCACGGAGAAAACACAGGTCTGGTTAACTAAAGACACATTCCTAAAGTGTTTCCTGTCCATACATCAGGAGAATCAAACTCGTACTTGAGTCTGAAGGACCCAATCTGATATTTTACTGAAGAGTCATACTTAAAACCATAACTCATGCTGATTACAGTGGTACTCCTATTACAATGGCAGTCTAACAGTAATGGCTATCATTGAAAGTTTTAATGATGATTATTGTGCAGACAGTGACAATGATGATAATAAAGGTCTCTCTTCCCCTCTCCCACTTTTCTCTGTAGCACAGGAGATGCTCTCTGCCAGTATTTCTCAGACTCGCATCCTGCAGACCTGTGGTGTCCCTCACCCCAACATGGTGAGTGGTGCAAACCCATTGCAAGGTAAAGATCAGATGCATACTTTCTCCCCTCACACACACACACACACACACGCTCATTCCCCCTCCTGGCCTGCAGTTAAACCCAGTAAATTGAGCAGAAAATATAATTATTTTCCATTTAATTTTAAATCTGCTACAAGTTCAAATCAATTTCAGCCTTCATTACCTTGTTTGAGCTCTTTAGCTCTGTAGCTCTTTAGCGCAGTTGTTAAAAACAGCTGTCAGAGATGACCTGTCACTTCTTTGGCCTCCCGTCAGGAGGGGGAGTTAAACTGTCAGGATGACTGGTGCTATTATTGGTGCACAACATTCAGCAATCAGGTTTTAACAACATAAAGTTTTCTTTTATGGTCAACAATCCAAGTATAGTGATTTTTTATGTCAATAATAACTGGAATTTAATGCAGTTTTCTTTAAATGAATGTATTTCCCTCAGCTCATAGGGATTTTATCTCCATCCTTATATCCAGATCCTTACATCCAGACAGTATCTCCTGGTTCCTTTAAAGGAGATATATTGTACTGGTTTTCAGGGAAGTTTAAATAAGTCTTATACACAACTAGAACATGTCTGTGAAGTTTCTTGGTGAAACTCTGCTTCGATCAGGTATTTTATTCTCCCTCCAAAACACTCTGTGACAGGTTTACTCCAAACGGGTTGTTATTAGGTGCCTGTCGCTTTAAGGCGCTCCGCTCCGTTGCTCTGCACTGACATAATGACGCCGTCGCTGTAACCAGGAAACCAGCACAACGCGAGTAAACAAAAATGAGACAAATCCACTCCGCTGTGAGGCTGGCAGCCTGTGTAATGAAATGTGTGGGTTTTTACAACCTAAAACCGAGTTTGGGTTCACGCATGTTGCGACTATACTGCTCTTGTAACGGAGAAATCCAAGAAGGCGGAGCCTACGCTTGTGACAGTGTGGGAGACCATGTGGGATACTCTGGAGGGATTGGCTAAAGCAGCGTCTGTCAGACCCGGTCAGACTGTCTGATATATTGTTACATCACAATATATCAGAATCCAGGAGGGCTGGTTTTACTGTAGCTCATGCTCAGGTGGCTTTAAAATCTCACAGTCAGTGGGCATGGAGGCAGCCACATACCAAACAATACATATAAAAGACTTTAAGTGGATTTTCCATAATATGTCCCCTTTAAATAATGTAAAATAAAAAACATTAAAGGTCTAAAGTACATAAAAAGCATTTCACTTTAATGCATTTTATTGTTAGAGCAAGAAGACTGAACTATTAATGCTCAACTTAATAACAGTTTTGTATGATATAACCAAGTGGGAGCAAATACATACAAAAAGGATATGACCTAAAATGAACTCCAATTGCACAGAACAATTAGCATTTGCAGAGGAAGTAAAAGAGTCTCTTTATTACAGGCAGGACTGTTAAAAAGTCGGACTTTAACCATCAGTGAAGACCAGCCGACATCGACCCACTCCTGTAAATGGTCTTATGAAACTGTATCATCCCTATTAGGAATAAATTGAACAGGAGCCCACCAGAAGGTAATTTGTCACTTTAATGATCTCAGTCTCTCCACTGCTAAACAATCACATGGCAGACTGAAGGCTTCCCAAACACAACAGTCAGTCAACTCGTTTGAGTGTTCAGCTTTTATCCACGACCTCCAAAAAGGTATGTGGGATGATAAATACTCAGAACAATGGGACGATGTTTTGCTTTGAAATAAGGGAAGTATTAACAATTAGAAGATTGACAAATCACTTTGTGAAAAAATCTCCTTGAGAAATTGAGTAGGAGGCGTATGAAGTATGCATGTGAAGGAATCGATGTGAGAAATCACCTCTGATGATTCACAGAATGAGACTTGTTCAAAGTGTTTAACAGCAGCAGTCAGCAGAAGAATATTTAAGATGAAAGGGCTGAAACAGAGTTAATATGATTTCATAGAAAACTGTAATTATGAGAGCGGAAGTCAGAGAAAAAAATGACCCTTTCTTATTCAGAGGTGCATTCATCTATTTTTTATATTAACAACAGATCAAACGTGCAATGTGAAAGGTGTCTCCTTGCAGACCCACGTTGTTAATTTCTTTTCCCTCATCAACCTCATTTTTCAGCAGCAGAAGGCAGCGCTGTTCTGCAGCCAGAGCAGCCAGCTCTACCTGCAGCAAACACAACATTTAACAGATAAAGTGACAGAAATGTTCCTCAATATTCACTTCAGCACCAAAACAGGACTAAAAGAAAAGAAAATGTGGACAGACCCAAGCCTCCAAGTGAATGCTAATATTATTCCCTACTTCCTGATTCTGTACTTTTAGCTTGTAAGTGGGCAAAATAGTATTCATGCAGTCAGTTGTCCGTGTGTTTACTTTCCGACTTGCCCGGAGTAAAGCTGATGCTGGTACACTCTGTGGATGGTGCGCATGTATAGCAGCTGGAAGGTCCATGTCTATGTGCACAAAGGCTTGTGAGGTGCTTTTCACAAAGCCAGTAAGCCCACCTGTGTTACGAACGGGGGATTGCTGCCCGGTCTCTCTTCATACAAACAACTGCTGTGTTCACTGCAGCATAACTCTATGGAAAATCCCCAGGGAATACGAGCACACTCGTCAGACATAGACAAGGGAAGGTCTTCTCTGTTTTGCCAGCAGAGTGAGGAGAAGAGGATGCCTCCAGCTGCATCATCCACCCCCCAAAAAAATGTTGCCATTCTCAGGGGCAAAGATTTCTCACTACTGGTAACAAAAAGCAGAAAGCACAGCAGGGGTACTTTGCACAGGGCAGTCACACCTTTCTGATGTTGATAATAGTTGTATCTTAATGGACAGTAATTTAAGCGAGAACACCAATGTCTATGGAAAAGGCTTTTAAAACTAAAGACTTTTTTCCACAAAGGAAGATATATTCTGTAGCTGTAGCCTTTAGAAGCATTTTCAAGACAGAGGAAAAAAAACTCCAAGCTCTCCCTGACACCTCCAGTACAAGAGAAAATCACCGATGCATACCATTTGGGTGTAGAATCTGCCACATTGCTCTCCAGCTGATATATAGATCCAAGTGAACAATGCAACGGGTCAATGATAGCATCCGCTTCTCTTCTCTGCTTTTTGGAAAACCCAAGCATTTCACACAGAGGACCTTTGAGAGCTGTGAGTGCAATGAATATTTCTCTCAATATATTCCAGCTGCAGCTCCAAAATGGTTCATCACTGCTGTCAAGTAATGTTTAGCTAAATCAGAAGCTTTTGTTCCAGTGTGTCATCTCAGGTTCAATAGACAAAGCACAATTCACACACATTAGCAATTCAAAGAGCTTTACAAATAAACACATGAAAGAAGAGAAAAATAACAGATTTAGATGAATGATTATGAACCTTCTGTATGAAAATACAATTCACAAAACAACAACTAAATGACTTCTCTCTTAATCCTTTTGTTTCCAGGATTTGTTTGAAAGCTGTTTGTATGAAGTGTATCTAAGAAAAAATGTCAAATGAGAGCATGTTCGCTATTAAGGAGCTGTGTCCTGTTGATCTCAATAAAAACCCAATTAATTTAAATTAAAAAGGGGATACTTACTGTCTCCCTAATCATTTGATCAATAAATTTAGCTCTTGCAGTGTAATACAGTTTGCACTGCAGGGCCACTAACACAAGAGGGGAGTGTTGCATTGCTCATTATAGATCCTGCTTCATGACAACAATTGGAGACCCTCTCAGTGGAAATATGTTACAGATGAAGTTATGTCTACTGTCTTAAGATATGATGAACATGATATATTCACTGACATTTCCTTATACAATTAATAAGTGAACTGTTTTTCATCCACTGCAGCTGTCCAGGGTGGTGAGGACAGCATCATGTGTTAAATTACAATTAGTCATTCATCCATATGGTACCCTGGCAGTCATCTGTTATAAATCTGTCATTAGTTAATAGCAGCAAGAGCCACCAGCCCCACTCCATCTAACCACTTAACAGCCAGTTTTGAAAATAATGAATAATCTTGAAAATTAAGTTTATAGCCTGTGGCGTGTTACAGAAGCAATTAAAAAAGCAGTTTGTTTGTTTTCTTGTGGTTGTGTAGTGTTTATTTCTGATCCCTTTAAAAGAAAAATTAAAGAAGCAGAATTGTGTGGCAACGCTGAAGGATGAGAAGATCCAGTGGACAGCCTTTGTTAAATCATGGGTAAACTGGAGTATATTGTGTTGGTGACAGGGACAAGAATACCTATTCACCAAGCGCCTGAAAACACATTCAAATCGTTTGAGCACTCATGTCACATACTAGCTTTTTCAGGCTCATTACACTGTCAGTAAATGGAACTGGTTTAGGTGTCATCATGTTACCCAAGTGTGGAATTTCAATTACAGACAACATAAATCTGTACAGACACAACAGTGTTTGTGCCCGTCTGTCTGTAGATGGAGTAATGATAGTGTCCTCAGTTTCAGTGCACAGTGCTTCACGCTCAATGTGGACTTTTACAAAATTTAGAAGATTAATAAAAAACCGTAATCTCAGACTTTGTTACAGTTATTTTCAAAATGTAGCTATTATAACAAAAACAAAACAAGCTTTCATGTTCCAGCAGTCCTTATTCACAGTGGTTTAGTGTGTCTCCCAGGGGGGCGTCGAAACATTTTTTGTGTTGCAATAAAGGCTCAGGCTAAGGATAGATGTGGGAATTGTGGAGTTATCAGAACATATATGATGGTCTGTAGTCCTGTGTTCCCCCTCTCTTACTGCCCTCTCCCCCCTGCTCCCCCCTCTCTCTAGGGTCTCTAACTCCTTGCTTGTACAAGTTTCCGGATCATGGCCTAAGTAGTGGTTCTTGTGCGTTAAGCCATGGTTTCTCCTCACTGCCCTCGGCCCTCCTCTCAACTGATGAGGCCCCCGGGGGCCCCAGCGGAGAGATGAAAACTGACGTCCCAAGGAAGAGCATGCGGGACCCAGAGGATACTCCTGCCATGGACTCCCCACAGATACGAGAGCTGGAAATGTTCGCAAATGACTTCAAAATACGAAGGATCAAGCTTGGTGAGTATCATTACTTTAAAAATAACTTGAAGTTGTCCAACTGCACCAATGAGATACCTTGTTACAAATGCTTTTGTGTTAGCACCCACCTTGCTACATCTGTGTGTGTGTGTGTGTGTTCTTTAAAGTGTTTCTGTTTCATTTCGACCTCCAGGCTACACTCAGACTAATGTAGGCGAGGCTCTGGCTGCGGTGCACGGCTCAGAGTTCAGTCAGACCACCATCTGCCGCTTTGAAAATTTGCAGCTGAGCTTTAAGAACGCCTGCAAACTCAAAGCCATTCTGGCTAAATGGCTTGATGAAGCCGAGCTGGCTGGTGGTGAGTCACACGTGTCTACACCATTAAACCAACCCCCATTCAGAGGATTCATTTACCACCAGTCTTCATATATCTCATTTTAATGAGTTAAAACCAGCACATTTGATTCATCATTCTAATAAAGTCATGGTGTTGCTGCATGATTACCATCTAACACTGACTTATACATTGGACAATATTTCCAAACCTTTTTGTGTTACAACCTCTTGACCTCAGCCAAAATCTGTTTGTGACCCTCATCACATGATTGTGAGAAGCATCATCTGAGAGAAATGTTCTCCTCTCAGTTTGTTACATTTGACTCATTTTTAGAGATCTGAGAAGGTCAAAAAAAAAAACCTTCTAGGACAAATAAATAAATATTCGTTGAGCAAATATATGTTGTTTGTTATTTCTTATGTGATGCTCGGGAGGAGCCCAAACCTCAGGCTAGGAATCATTGGTGTAGGGAGCAGCATGTATGAACATTTGGTAGCTACATTATGTTTCTTTTCTTTTTTATGTGGCACTGACATTTATTTCTCAGGTCACCAGGATGCCACAATGATATGACGATATTCAATTGGATTGTTAATAAAACAATAAATTAGTTAAAGTCCCAGTTAGCAGTTGGCAACCTGTTACTTTATTGCAGTGATGCTTGAAAGATGAATTAAGAAACACAGGTAAGTTAGAGTACTAAACATTTTCTTTGACTTTCCTGCAGCCTTGTACAATGATAAAATGGGCATGAATGAGCGGAAAAGAAAAAGGAGAACAACAATCAGGTATGTACTGCACAGATCAAACATACTCCTTTATCAGTTTAGTCTTACAAGGTTCCTCTTTCTTCCCTCTCTCCTTATTTCACTCTGCAGCCTTGGAGCTAAAGAGGCCCTGGAGCGCAGCTTTGTGGAGAAAAGTAAGCCGTCCTCTCAGGAAATTGCCCGAATAGCCAAAGGCCTCCATCTGGAGAAGGAGGTGGTCAGAGTTTGGTTCTGCAACAGGCGCCAAAGGGAGAAACGTGTTAAAACGAGCCTCAACCTCAGCTCCTGTCTGACCAAAATCAGCCCAAACTGCATAGCCCAAATGAGTAAAACACAAAGAGCAATGACTTAATGTAAGGTTCAAATAGAGAGCTGTCAATTCATCTACTGACATGGAGGCTCCTTTGTGACCACAGCTAGTAACTCTGTTCTCTTACAGTTAATTATCTGACGAGAATCACTTCAGGATAATATGAGAGAAATTTACTTTAACAGGAAAACCTAATAATAAAAACTTTCCTCACCGTCTATTAAGCAGCTGCTGATGCACAAAAACTTTTTAATTGACTCAGTATTGAAATGAGAATTCATATCAGCCCAACAAATAAAAAGAAATTGCTATAAAAACATCAGTTATTGTCAGCAGCAAACGCCTTTTTTTAATTTGCACATCCCTTATTGCAGTTTTTCTGAGGCCATTTCATTCTTATTTACTTGAATAGACAAGTTTCTCCACAGTATTTTAATCCCACGATGTCCCAGAAAATTTCAATTTAAAAAAAAAACCAACCCATATATGTCAAAGAGCAACCTAGCCATTATTTTTCTTGTCTGAAGTTGAAACAGAGTAGATAAAAGGTTTTCATTAAGTAAATATGAATAGTTTACTTGATGCTGCAGCTGCCAGCTCTGACATTTAAATGTACTGAGTCCTGGTTGTGCCTTGTTTGCTATATGAATGTTGAAAGTATATGAAGCACACAGACCAAATATAATTTAATCCATCAGCACCAAGAGTGCAGATGAGTGCTCGTAAAGATCAGCTCTGTGCCTCTCTGGAAACACACATTAGCAGCACCGTCCTTGGATTCGTCCTTTGCTTTTTTTTGCCAAGAGAAAGGGGAAACTTTACTGTTGATGGAATTAAATGTTCGACATTTGCATTTGACATCAGTTTTTGTTGTGTGGTTGTATGTGTTTGTGTATTTGTGATTAGAGCTGATACCTCTTTGTCCTATTTTTAATTACCTGTCATCAGTGTCTTATGAAATACGTTTATTTAAATGAATGTAGCTGTAGTCGAAACAGTAATATATTTGAAGTTTCAAAACAGCCTATTTATTTGAGAGCTAATATATTACTATACTGTGTACAACCTCTTTGATTTATGGTTGGAAGTCAAGGATATGTGAAACTTTTTGACAGCTAATGGATCGGTGGTATTCTGTTTCCCTGATGTGAGATAGATTCAATTTTTCATATTTGTTGATGTTTTCTTTTGCCGTTGCTGCCTTGACAAAGTGTCATACAAAGAAGGACATTAGTCAGTCTCTTCTTTGACCTGGTTGGGATGACTGATGTGAAATGTCTCAATAAAATGACAGAACTAGCTAAAGCACCACAACCCTGCAGGAAGAAACCCTGATAAAAATCTGCACCTTTTTTTAAAAGCCCAGCTTACATTAGGTGCCAGTAATTAGTGTCTTTAAGAGATGATAAATGATTGACTTTATGCAACTATGCATCATATAGAAATGTCAGATAAATTGATATGAGGTGTTTTTGACTTGATTGGAAAAATAAAAATGGCTTGATTGGTTATCATACTTGTACTTTAAGTCTCCAGGTTTTGAAAACTGTATCAGTATCACCTTTATCTGACAAACAGTAAACTGTGTTTTATGAGGAACTACATGTGCCATCTCTCATTTTTACTGTATATTACCCTATGAATACACACACCAGGAAAGAGTGTGGCTGACTGCACAGCACAAACTGTACAATTCATGGGCTTGTCACTGGGGACTCATAAGTAAAGCTACAAGACACCTTAATTCAGAAACAAGCAGTTTCCTCTGTGACTAATGTATCGTTGTATAACTGAAGCACTCTCAGGGGAAATAAATGTAGCCCGGTCACAGACTGTCACACAACTTAGAGGCGCACTATACCTACAGCTGCTAAGAAGCTTTTTAAGCCAGTCTCAGATAGACATAGCATTTCAATTGAAAACAAATTATCTTTGCATTTTTCTTCACTTATTATGGATTTCATGTATTTGCCACTGGAAGCTTACGAGTTCATTAATTTGAACAGAACCACAACCAATTCATTTATTTATATGTGTAAATACAGATACACATCCATACCCACTTATCCAAATGTCTTTTGTGAATCAAACAGCAACAAACTGATGATTTTATACTCCTGTAGTGACAGATAATGTGGTAATAATGTAATAATTTTGGTCATTATATATGTGATAAAGCCAATAACATACTAATGTTTAGGCAAAATGTTATATTACTAACATTTTATCACATTAATGTTAGTGGTTGCTACAATTTCTCATGTCATGTCTTTTGTTATTTCAATCACCTACTGACTTCTCTTGTTTTCATGCTACGTATATATTTTAAAAGACCATCAGAATATGACTGATTCCATATTGATGTGACAAAATCTTAGTGATGCAGTTTAATTGCAGCTTGATTTAAAAGTCTGAACTGCTGGCTCATGGATTAGCAGTAAGACTGTGCTGCACATTTTCTGCAGCAGTGTAAAATGTACAGAATGTGAAGCACAAGGTTAGAAAACATACCGTCTATAAAAAAGTAAAACCAAAATCAACTGTACCTGAAGAAACTTTATTCCTTATAAAAGCGATAACCCTTTACAGAGTCACTTTGTAATGACTAAGAAAGAAACAAAACTGAGTATACATACACCTTCTAAAATGCGTGGAAATATCCTAACCATGTACCTGCACTCAAACAATATCAGAATCTGTTAAAACGCTGATTCTGCTCACAATCACAATGGACTGGTAGAAAGGAGTGGAACAAAGGATTTGCAAAAATTCAATGAATTATGATTTGTACATGTCAGACACATGCAAGAATCAAACATTTCCAGTTTGGCAATAGAAATTGACATAGAAACAAAAGGCCAGAAAGAGAGAAAGGCAGCGTCACTATGAGCAGATGTCGCTGTCACTCTTGTGAAGCCTGAAGTCGGCTGACAAATGACTCTATAGAGAAGTCAGTTTCAGCTCTGGAGAAAACAGCTCTTAAATCACAGTGTTATTTTAGCAAACACTTCCATCATTTTCTTGCTATAGTGTGAGTGTGTGTTTGTGTGTTTTTGTGAGTGAGGCAGCTTAAAATAACAAATGACAGTAACTGCACAGCAGCTGAAAGGGAAGAGGGGCTGCAGGACCGTTGCCATCCTGCAGTAACAGTGTAAATCAAACATCAACCAAGAAGCCAAAACACTCATTTGATTACTTAGTAGCATCAGAAAATCCATTCAAAACTCTTTGATATGCCGGCCTTTCATTAGTCCTAATTTGTAATTGATTAAGTTTCGCCACACGGCCTGAACAGTGTCACTTCAACTTCAGTGGCGTTCATTAAATGCTAGCCAGTTTGCCCATAGATCAATATGTCTCATCAGCTCATGCAAGTAAAGTGAAGGCCTTACC
Source organism: Pseudochromis fuscus (assembly GCA_900323345.1). Lineage (NCBI taxonomy): Eukaryota > Metazoa > Chordata > Actinopteri > Pseudochromidae > Pseudochromis > Pseudochromis fuscus. Next base: position 67,258 of record OOFC01048264.1, read on the forward strand.
CTGGCCTGAGGATATCAATGTCAGTTACACATTTCACATGCAATATGTCTGTTGCCAGTAGCTATGGTGTCAAACCTACAGATCGTAAAAAAAAAAAAACAAAAAACAAACATGGCAATTAATTGAGTATAATGAATGTAGTTTCTCCCCCTCACTTAGATCTAACCAGTAACAAGTGAGTAGTAGTCTTATCTCTTATCTCTGATCTACCAGGATGCTTTCAAAACGAGGTATTTTACTCACAAAACAATTGAATCCAATTGGTTTTAAATTAACCACTTGCAACAAAGAATAGCAGGTAAACAGCCTGAGTAGAAAAAAAAAAAAAATAACAAGCTCCATCTGCTTATTGACAACCCCAAAGCTCTTTTTAATTACCATGTTATCTTCATTATTAAATTTGCTGGAGAAAGATAGTGCATCCTCAGTCACAGAAAAGCTGATTGATTTTAGGACTAACTCTAGATTGACCAAAATATCAGAAGGGAGAAAGCCAAATCCAAGACCACATTTGCATTTAGAGCCCTTATCAAGACAGATGGGTGGTAAGCAACAGTGTAGGTGGTGTTTGAGGTTAAGCATCGATTGTTGGACCACCTTCCAGTTGTTGGATCTCAAATGTCGTAATAAATATTATTCTCGCATAAATAGATCAGATGTTGTGCCCTCATGACCTGTAAGGCAACCTGCAGAATAATGTGAAACTATGTATGTGTTAATATACATCTGACTGTATTCCTTTGAATGTCTTTGAATGCATGTGTGTGTCTATGTGTGTTGTTGCACCTGTAGAGTTCGAACTGTGACAAAAAACAGTGTGTCTAACAGAGTCTGTATCAATCTGTATTAATCTTGCACCGGTTATAATGTGAACATTAATAGAAAGAAAGACAATTAGTCCACTCCCAGAGCTCGGAGCTGTCTCTCAATCTCGTCGTCAGAGATGGTGGCTTTTTTGGAGGCGGCTGCGCTGGGGACACTCTTTCCTGCAGCTGGAGCTTTCACCATCTGGAATCACAAATGGGCAGAAAAATCCCATTAGCAGGCACACCCACTTCAAACTCATCGCACACACACACACAAAATCACAGAGCCTGGTGCTTGTTGAACGACTGGCTGCCATGCACAGCTGCCTACTGCTACTCCAAAGTCAAATGTAAAAGACCTGCTTATATCTGATCACAATTATTGTCAGTTATGCTGGAAAACTATTATTTAACCCCAAACAATGTTTACTGCACAAATAATATGCGATGTCTCTTTAAATTACCAACCACAGTTATAATCCAAGCCGTTTCCCAGAATCAGAAATCCTTTATAACTCTTTATTTTTCAAACCTCCTTGTTTTCTGTCTTTTAAAAAGTGCAGGTTTTCTAGTGTATTGGTTAATGATCAAATATTGTACATTTTCTTCTACACCAGTGTTATGGGAGAGTTACAACAATCTGGCACCTACCACCAAAAGGCATAGTTAATTTAAGTAGGTCTCAATACACAATCATTAAACTACCTCTGTAAAAACTGAAGTCATTTGCAGCCTTTGTTATTTTCTACCCAGACATTAAACAGAGAAGAATAATTCCAGTGTACATGAACACAACATATGGACACTCATGAGCTTATGTTAGGTGTTTATAACTACCACACTTTATGAGTCTTGTAACTTCCTCTGATCTTCAATTGAAAAAAAACTTTATTGTTCTCTAAGAAACTTGCATTATGAGAGAGCATTAAGGGAAAGATGTGCTCAGTGCTTTATTGTCATTTAGCCTAAAATCAAACACAATTTTGCAGATTTTTATTTAACTGCCAGTTTGTTCACTCCAGCTGTGGACTTTGACAATTTGTAGGTTTGTGCATTGTGTTGTGAGAGGTAATAACTCACGAAGCCCCCCAGGGGGAGCCAGACACACGCAGCAGACGGACAGCCTGGCAGTTAGAGGGAAAACAATGTGCAGAGCTAGAAGAGCTGAGGGCGAGCCCCACCATGTGGCAGCTGGAATACATTTTAACAGTTGAGTAAAAGCCATGTGGAGCACTTACTGCTCGTCTTGCTAAAGGCTGTGTACTCCATTAAGAATCATTACATCTGTAAAATGTGTGGTAAAAATAAAGGTTTTTGTCCTACCGAAAAATGTTTTCTCGACTTTATCACTGTGCATGAGCTTAGAGTGGATTCTAACAGTAGGAATTGTAAAGTGAAGATATTCATCAGCTATGAAGTCAGCGGAAGTTATTTTCTCTCTCTCTCATTTTGAATTTCTTACCTTCCCTGTGATCTCAATGCCAATCTCATCAAGAACCTGGTTGACAATGTCCTGAGATTCCTCTTCATCTCCAGACTCTTCAAAGATCTCATCCAAAGTGTCGTTGACTGGACAGAAAGTGAGACAGGGAGGGAGGAGATGAGGACAGAAAAGTCAAATCTATTTCAATTCACAAGTTGAGACTTCAGAGCAAAATGTTTTTTGGCAAAAAAAAATGTTTCTCTAAAAATATCTTACAATACTGAACCGTAAAACACATCACTCCTCGCACCATCCCCACATATCCAGATAATCTGCTTTTAGTAAACCTGTAAATGTGTGTTCAATTATGTCCTTACTCATCTCCTCAGTCATGCCCATCTTCATGTTCTCCTTCTGGAAGTCCTGCATGGTCTTCAGTGTCTTCTGTGGATCCATCTTTTTATTCACTGCTTGCATTGTCTGCAGACACATTGTTAAAAGAAGGTCAGAGAATTAATTTGGGCATTGCTGAAAAGCTGGTGCTGAAAAGCAGCAACACGCTGTAAGGACTGCACTTCAGGATGTAGATAACTTCCATTATGCTGGAAATTTGAAGCCACATATTTTTCCACTCAATAGTAAAAAGTAAGATGGAAATCAACACTGAAGGATATGGTGATTGTACAGTGGATCTTGACTCTAGTTCACAAAAACTAATGAAGATAGATTTCTTTTACATGATAAACTTAGCCAAGCATCAAAGTCCAGTTCATTTCTTACAATACAAATAGTCTTCTGACAAAACTATTAGTTTGAGTAAAACAAGACATACAATATTACATCTGGAAAACAGCTGTCCTAAAAAACAGACTAACTCACATATGATTTATCTCTTTCCATCCTGTGATCAGGATAAACTTGGTTCACATTTACAAATGAGTCTGACACAACATATATCTCTGTTTCTACTTAACTGACAAACTCAATCAAAGCTGCCACTTTCTTCTTTTTTTTATTTTAAATATTCTGCATGTTTGCAAGTGTATGTTTGACATGAAACAATTAGCATGCCTTTTCTCACAGACCGTCTCACATACACCTCATTACACTCTATTAATCTGAAGCCTAATTAGATTTGACCTCTCTATATTTGCTAAGCCTGACTGTACAGTACATCGCTCCTGGCCAATTACTACCTCTCACACTTCATTAACAACGATGCTAGGAGACTCAATGGTGAACAGATCCCACATTAAAACTTTAATTACAATACTACAATATGTGATATTGATACATGTAAACAAACTTTTCTGAGAGTGAGCTGAATACGGCAGATGTCTAAAGGTCTAAAGGCCATTTAAGTAGGAACTGAAGAGGGAAAACTTATGTAAACAGAAGGTTAGATGTCCACTTTTTATAAACTATTAGATTGTGTTCTAGCTGGTATTGTATCCATCTGTAAAGTATGCACAGGTCTTTTTCCAAGAGTCTGGCATTTAACACATTAACATCCTCATACAGTCTATGTTTTGCAGCTTGTTTCCACTTCAGGATTTTCTGCATGTAAACTGAAAAAAAACTTCACAACACTCCATGAACTTTAATACCTGACCTCAAACCAGTTGAAGTGACTGACGGGGACTAAGGTTTTACCTTGGCTGTGGTTGACATGGCCCCGGCCATCTTCATTTGAGAGTTCATGATCTGCGTCTGCGTTTTCATGGAGGTGACCTTGGAGCTGACGGCGTATGTCCGGGTCTTCTGCTTCCTCACCTGGACCAGCTGCTTGGCGAGAATCTTGAGAGCCTCCCTGTTACCGCTCTTTGCCATTTTCTTGATCTCTGCCTCCTGTAAATGTGTGTGGGGAGTAGGGGGAGATTAAAACATGAGCACTAGTCACTTACATTTACAAGACTCCTAATGTGGGTCTGAATGTTTCCTCATACACACAACACTGCTCCATCAGTGTGTCAATTTAGCAGCAGAGTGTGAGGCTGCACATGCTCACAAATAGTTGAAAATTGTAAAAACAAATAAATAAATAACATTAAATAAAAATTTCATGCGATTTCATGACTGAAGCGGAGAGAACAACAGTACATGGCTGTAAATTCTCATTCACACACACACTGTACATATCTGGAACAAATCCACTGAGGCTGCTGAATGTGCTGGTGTCTCCTGGTTTCACGGTCAACTGCATAATAATGAAAATAAGCATTATATTTGAAGAGAATATTCCTATTGATAAGCATACAATGCAGACAAATAGAGGTTTTAGGGAAGCACTGCCAATACAGAGAAATACATAAGTGTCAATCAGTGCCACCGATTGAATCAAAACCCACGCTGAGCTCTGGGAAAGTCAAGATGGATGAAGATTAAGATTTTTAGGCATCTATCAACTGTCAGAGAAGTTTCTATATTTAACAACCCATACTAACTCTGAGAGAGTTACTGAGTGCGTACTCTGTAACATTTTGTCCACTTAATAGTTTTAATGGTGAATATCACTCAGAGAGCTCCTTACACACCTTGCATTAGAAATACATAAAGCATGTATACACACATACCAGGTTGATAAACAAACATCTCCCACTTAGCCCCAGAGAGACCATTGTGTTTGTAAATATAGACATGGTAAACCCAGTCATTCAGATCAGTTGTTACTCGCTGGCAAGCAAATACATGCTTTTAGCTTTGGTAAACATCAGAAAATACACTGATGCCCGCAGGGATCCTGTGTGTGTGTGTGTGTGTGTGTGTGTGGGCATGAGTGTGTGTGTGAGCATCCCGAGAGACACGAGTGGAGCTCCAGGTTACAGTAAGCTAGCCAGGCCTCTCAGCCAGCACCGCAGCAGCAGCGACAGCACGTCTTGTTTATTTCTTGTGTGAGTGCTGAGAGCCCCCTCTTCAGGAAATAACAATCCATTATTAATGTTTTCATAGTGCAAAAGCAATAGGCTTTCCCAACACAACTCTCTCACACACAAACACACACACACACACACACACACACACACACACACACACACATAACAGGTGCATTTGGTTCAGTCTTGAGTCTTCTTCTGAACTATTCAAATTTATGCAATGGGGGGGCACAAAACTTCGAGGAAAAAAGGCACAGAGCGACAATAATAATGTCAACTACAGTGTCATGTGGAAAAATAAGAATGCATTAACAGGGGAAAGACAGATGGGAGCAATGGGACTGGTGCTGACAGTAAGCTTATAATGTGTTATTCACTGCCCTGTCAGAAAAGCAGGGAGACACAGGGAGAGGTGGGTGATGGATAGACAGAGCACACAACTGCAAGGATGCTACACTGCACCATGTAAGAAGTGAAGATCTGCATTAAGGGTCAAACTGTAAAAGATGTTTCTGAACAGCAGATGGAAATGTGTGTTACTACAGCAGCCTCCATCCACTTTTATCATGTGAAGTTTGCAACTTTTGCTACAAACAAATGTTTTTCATGTCATGCTGAAATATTTTCATCATGGTCTAAATTTGACCTAAAATCAGTATAACAACCAAAAAAAAAAACATGAAGGATGAACAGTAACACAGCTGTTAGGCAACATCAGACCTCACTTTAATTAATATTACAGAAACACTTCGAACTTGCACTCTTGAAAGCCTTACAGTCAAATTTAATAGTAAAAGACATTATT
>OOFC01048264.1:73184-96735 GCA_900323345.1 Pseudochromis fuscus
CATTATTCTTTTTTTTCAGACTGGAAAAGAACTTCATCGTGACCTAATTTTGACACGTCTGTTTCTGGCCTAATTTTACATTCTTCTGTGATTTAATAAACACTTTCAAAATACATGAAAAATGAACAGCTTGACGTTTAAAGCACTTTAATCTTTGAGAGATAACCTCTGTACCGAGTCTGTGCATATACTCACACTGAAAGCACACATGGAGGTGGGGTTGGTGGTGGGGTTGGGGGGGGCAACAGTCAGTCATGATTGTGCTAAACTGCAAATTTAGGTCATTTCCATTTCTTAGCCAAAGTATCTTTTTATTCAGAGTGTGCAACAAAGCTTTTTAAAAACGAGACTAATTAGCGGAAAGCATTAATGAAGAATAAAATTGTGGTTCCCCAGGGAGGTAATTATGTCCTGTATGATATTTACTTAATATAACTGAGGGGGAGAGGACACAGCCGGCTTCTTTCATCTTTCAGAGAGGGGAAATGTTATGTGCTGCCGTGAAAAGAGCCTGAGCGTGTGTCTGTGAGTGCAGTCTCACTTGCCCGAAGCAAACCCACCATATCAGCTCATTTTCATCCATTCATTTAGACCCACTGGCCAATCAGGCTCGATCCCAGATTGTGGGAAGTGGAAGTAACGTGTATGTGGAACAGTGAAGCAGGGGAGGTCTTAAAACAGCTTTGATGCAATATGTAGAAATCTGTAGAAAAATAGCCTTTCATATTGATACTTAGCTTCCCATCATTTTTGTATGTGTCTAAGTGTGTGTGTGTGTGTGTGTGTGTGTGTGTGTGCGCACTCTTACCAATTGCCTCTCTTGTCTCTCCAGCGCTGTTCTGTCCCTGCCGATCTGTCTCTGCGTGCCACGCAGCTCTTTAGACTGTTCCCTGATTACGTCTTTTGAGAGAGACAGACAAAAAACAAGAACATTTCACAACATTTTACAACAGATGTACAATGGCATGTACATTTACACTCATCAGAACCAATGTAACTGTATTACTTTTTACTTTACATGCCTATTGTATACATCCTAAAGAAACAACACAAGACCAGAGACACAAAGAGGGTTCATTTTTTTTCCAGTTTTTTTTTTTTTTGGAGAGCCAACTTCTAGTATTTTTTACATTTTAACTTAAAAAAAATTGCTTTAGGGAGGACTGATAAACTGTATGGAAAAACATTTACTAAGATATTTTTCAGTTGGACATCGCTGTATTTCTGGTTCAATGCTGAAAGGGCAGCGTGTGGAGCTGCTGGACAACTCTGCACAAAAATCTGAAACATCTAGCCAGCGCCTTAACAGTGCGCATGTTTGGGTGTGCGCCAAGATGCTCGTGAAATACCGCAGTAGTATAAGTAATCAACAGAGCATTGAATGCATACTGACACCGCCAACTGTGGAAGCACTTGGACAGTTCACACTAATTCTGAGTCAGCTCTAAACCAGCAACACAAACACAAAGTGGCATCATGTGAGATAATGCATGACCCTAAAGTCACACCATCAGTACACAGACACACACCTTCAAGACCTAATCGCAGTTATTTCAAATCAGTTACATTATAACATAAAGTCAAGTCTAAAATCAGAGATACTGCTGGATGGATCTAAAATAATCTTTAAGTATCAAATAATGGAAAGATTAAGGGTAAATGAAATCCTGAATTCCTAAAATAAATGTCCAATTAGTCAAATTTGTGTGGCTGAAAACTACACCACACTCTTTTCATTTGACCCTCAGTTCACATAGGGAAAAACTGCCCAAGAGCTTTTTAACAGAGGGGAAAAAAACTCTGAAAGAGCAACATAGGAGGAAGATGGTCTTCCAGGATCAACTGATGTGCAATGGATGTGTACTCTGTTCAGAGAGAGACTAAAAAGTGAACGATACATTTATAAACAACTGGTTCAACTCGTCATAAAGACACTGCATCAGAAAAAAATCTTACTTTGTGGTAAAAAAAAAAAAAAAAAGGAAAAGAAAAGAAGTGGATCACTGCAAGAAAAAAAGCTTATTGTCTGTAAAAAGTTCAACAACTATGAAGTTGGTGAAGATACGTCATTGCACTGAACCACTTGTAAGAACGAAGCATGTATACGTATAAGGTGACGTGCCGCCAACGTCTCAAAGTGGGAGGGATATCGTCCTACAAATAAGTGTGATCTCACCCCCCCGCCACCTAATTTGCCAAATAACCAGAAACCACTTCGACCAGTCGACCCCTGGCAACAAAACCTGCAAAAACTGCGTGTTCAGACCATCAGAGATGAGGAAAAATTCAAAATACAAGATGGGGACTGCAGAAAAGTCACAGCTGAGAAGAACTGACAATGGTGTGACACAGAGCGACGGTGAAGCAGCACAGTAAGTACAGTACGCAGATGATCGGTATGGGTGAAACTGGAATGACAATGATGGGAGGAGTAAGTAGGCAGTGCTGTGAAAAATTTGCCTTCACCAGACAAGCCTATTTTTAACACCTGCCGAGCTGCTATATTTCTTAATATTATTCTCAACACAAATAAGCTTCAGGTACAGAAAAGGTCGAGTTTTGTCTTATTTCCCACTGAAAATCAAAAATCCAACCCTAGAAGTCTTTACAATCAGTATTTGGAATGAATTAACTGATTAAATTATTTAGATTGAAAAGTTTGTCATCTTGACCTTGTGAGGTTGATTGACTAGCCTGGGGAAACATATTGAATGATTTAGACTGAAATGCTTTTCAGAATCTTGACATTTGTGCATTACTAAAAATTAACTAATCAACTACAGTGACAGCATAAAAATGATGTCATACTTTTACAACCTGAGTTCACGTTACACAACTACCTCACAAACTACTGTCTTAAATTAATATCTTCATGAGAAAGAAAATGTGGCAGGTAAAGTAACACTTGAACTGATCTGAATTATTAAAAATTATAGTGAGGTCAGATCTGCCAATACGTTTTTTACCTTATATATCCAACGTTTTGAAAAACGCTTTGTGATAACTGGGGCTTATGTTTTACGTTTCTGTCCAGTCATTGGAAAACACTTACTTCACCTTAGCTCTAGTGTAGCAATGCAATGAAGACACCCCTTTCTTACATGCCTATGGCCCTAACGTTAACAAATGTGATGTGTGGAAACAAACAAAAAAGAGCCATGTAAGAATTTCAGTAATATATATATTGCTCTTAAAGGCTACATTGAATTCCAGCTACATACAAAACAGCACGTTCACCTAATCTAACGTAAGTTTGGCAGCGATTCAACACTAAACCTCAGTAAATGTGACTGGAGACTTAGAACAGGTAAAACAAGTTACATGAGCTCAGCTAATTTAAGATGGGAACAACACAGCAGGCTAAAAACAAGTTAGCTAGCTTTTTTTACACAGAGCAAACTTACCATCGACACTCTTCTTCTTGAAAAGGGAAGCCATGTCGCTGCTCTGTACCGACTTAAATACTAAATACAAATCCTGTACTGATATATTATGTGATTCCTGTTTCTTAACACCGCAGTTTAGCCGTCAGACCGGGACGGTGGGTCAGCTTAGCAGCCGCTGTTTCCTGATTGACTTTCTGTTGTCGGAGTTCCTCCCTCAGCTGACTGACTGACTCAAAGCTTCCACGTGACGTCACGGCGGGACTCTCATGCTGCTTTCACTTACACTTCGTAAAAATGTCTTTACAGTAATGAGAACAATGGGAAAGGCTAACAGACGGTATATAAAAGTAATTCGTTTAACAAAATAGAAACACAGTTGCATGTATTATTAACCCTGATATTATATTAACCCTTAGGAATGTGGGCGTTAATGGCAAGGAGTTTTTTCAGATTCACATACAGTACAGTCGGCCTGAGAAGATACTTCAGGAAACGCAGGACAATGGTAGCTCTACTATTATTGCCATTGCCATTGCATTGCTTGAAAAAAAATCCCCACCGTGTTTTATGTAGTATTGTCAGTATTATCTGTGATAATGATATGTCAAACCTCATAAATGATGTGTTGTGGTAATCCAAAAACCCATATTTAAGAAAAATAAAGTTGGTGACTGTATCCCTTAAAACTTTCTATCACAATACTGCAGGAACTTGAAGGACACATAAAATAAGCTGTTGATTAAATTTTAATTGGCACAAAAAAATCTTTCTGGTGCTTAATTGTGAAGTTAAACAGTCAAATTGAGCCACATCATTTTTAGTTTGCATGGATTTTACTTCCTTTCAGTCTCTTTGAGTAGGATTTCACACATGGTTTAAGACATGTTAATAGTAGCCTACTGGTCATCATCAATACACAAATATGTAAACTAGGGTAATCAACAAAGGGAGTGACTGTCTCTAAAATAATCCCCACAGCTTCTAACATCATCACAAATTCAATTCCATTCTTGTCCATTTATCCCCAGAAGAGAGGAATTCCATATACTGCAGCTTGTATTCATATATTCGTATTGTATTATCTTATATTGGTGCTGAGAGCAACTTTACGTGGGGTGGTGGGGCTTGTGAACCATAACCAACTCAATTTTGTGTCTGTGCTGGGGGAGGTGGTGGGATGTGGAAGAGAATGTGTAATGTGGGAGGGGGTCTCATCCCAGAAACACTGAAAGAAGCCAAGTTATGGCTGGAGCAGAGAAGAGAGGGGTGACTTTGAGGAGGGGGTGAGGAGGATGGGTAGCCCTTAGCTCTTTCCTTTATCTCCAAGGAGGTGTGTGTGTGTGTGTGTGTGTGTGTGTGTGTGTGTGTGTGTGTGTGTGTGTGTGTGAGAGAGAGAGAGAGAGAGAGAACAGTCGCCTGTGCATCGGCATGTCGTCCTGAGGCGTTGTTCTTGTTAAGGTTATTAGGGAAGATGTTTGGCACTAATCAGCGAAGGACTACAGGGACCCTCACTAAACGGCCACATCATCAGACGGCCCCAGTGGTGATAAATCTAGCCTGTAGCACCCAGAGGGCCTGCAGGCACTGAGCCTCTATCTGTCTTTGACTTTGTTGCTACAAAGTGGCAGAATGTAACTCAATACTTGGGAATCAAATACAAGACATTTCTTATGATAGGTCTATTGGCATTCAACAATCAAATGTGTATTGTAAAACTGTTAGATATTACAAAAACTATAACTTGATTTTGTTGGGATTAAACGCTTTGACTGGATCCCTTATAATATGTATTAATTATGTGTTTGCTCCTGATGACATTATTCTTCTTTTCGCAGGAGGTTTTCAGGATTAATCATTGTCATTAAATCATTAAAAAAAAAAAAACATTTTCTAAAACTTGTTTACTGAATTATCAATACAATAATCTATAATGTTTTTAAATGAAAGGAAGTAACAAACAAATAAAATGTGAATAAGTGTTTCTTTTTCTTTTCCACTGGTTTTCTGAACCACTTTCCCCCTATTTTCTTCACTTTCTTCATCTATCTATCTGTCCCATCCTCTTCCTCCGCTCTGTGATCTAGCCCAGGGCAAGCAGACGTGTAATGTTAAGGCTCTAACTACACAGTGTATAGACACTCACACACACAGCAGAGAGAGACGTTCATGTGTGAAATGAGATCTGTGCACAATCAGTGGGAGTCGCAGCCATAAAGCACATCAAGCTTTTCAGCTTTAAGGTATCATCGTACAAATCGCACAGATCCTTTCACTTGTGACTGTAGAGTTGCTGCGGTCTGGTAACAACCGTGTTTTATGTTTTTCTCTTCTCTTCACAGATAAACACATTCATGGACATCCCCATATGAAGCCATGTGTGTGCCAGTGATGTTAAAACTTTCCCACCTTTTTTTAGTTCTTGCAACCTGTAATTTTCACAGACATTTGAAAGATGTGCAAATAACTTGGACATTACTTTTGGCTTAGAAATTTGCAGAAGGTTTCATTAACAATCAAAAATCATGTCCAACAACTTCATATCCATCATAATAAGATAGACAACCTGGTACGGTAATGCCTTAGTTTTATAGGAGAGCACTGTCCCATATTTCAGCAGAACCATAGATTCTATTATTTTTTTATGCTTTGTCATTTGCAATAGAATTTCAACAAATCACCCTCAGGGCTCCAGTGTCTATCTCATTCCCATATTCAAGCATAAATCCTGAATCATAATAAGACATAAGATATGAATATAGGCTGAGTTGTTCCCTTCACTCCTGGCATGTTTCCATAGCTGAAATATGTTTGTATGCAAACACAGAGAAACAAGGGGCTGTGATGGGATACATGGGATTTCCACAGCTCCTCTTCAATCTGATGGATGGATACTTCACTGCTGCCCAGATGGAGAGAGAGATGGATAGAGGACGGGAGTGAGGGTACAGGGAGCACCAGGAGAATACAAGGCAGAAGAAATTAATTAATCAGTTAAGGGGGAAAAAGATAAAGGTTTTCCTCGGGCAGCAGGAGATCAGTAAAAGTGTGGGTCAACCACAACAGTTGGAGAAAACAATTTCATGTGATGTTGTGTTCTGGAAAACGTCACCTAGAAAATATTCACATAACATGAGTACTAGCTATATGCAAAGACACATTTATTACACTTTTTATTCAAAATGAAATGTAATTGTAACTGTATATTGTAGTTACAGGAAAACTTTAATTGGCTACTTCTCGTTTTGCCAACTGGGCATTTGTGCATTTTAAGGCGTAGGAGGATTCATTCTGCTGATTATGTCCTTTTTTTAAGAAAACTTTGTTTTTTGTTAAATTGGCTCATTGCTGGAGGTCAGGTAGGAACATTAATACTGTTCATAGCTATGAAGCTACAGTCATTATTGTGATTATTATTATTATTTGTTTAATCTAAGCACAACCCCAGCTGTAAATGTGTTGTGTGCAAAGTGTTTCTTGGCTACGTGAAGAACCTAGTGTGGTTTCCTTGACTTTACTGCTCATTAAATAATCTGTCAAATAGCCCTTTGTGAAATGTTTGGTTAATGTTTACTATCTGGTTTTTGTATTTTGTGCATTTTATTACATTAGGAATCAGTTTGTATGTTTTTCCTGTTTCCAGTCTTTATGCAAAGCCAAGCTAGGCTGCAGTTTTATATTTAACAAGCATATATAAAAGTGGCATTGACCCTATAAGGTCTAACTCTCTGCAGGAGAGCAAATAAACAGTTTCATTAAAAACAAAACTTACTGTAATTTCCAAAATTTGACACTCTTCTAAGATTCCAGCTAACAGGTCAATTCACTTTTAACTCACACACTCTATCTATGGGAAACTTTCAGTATTAATCATTATTATTAATAAGTATGAATTATTAATGAGACATTTGCATCAGATTCCAAGCAAAGTATAAAAGTATTGAAGAGGACTGAGGACATATGGAGGACAGCAGGTGGTTGTGAGCGTGAGGCAGAGGGATGATAGGAAGCAATGAAACAGGGTGTTATAGCAGCAGGGGAGGCAGAGGGCAGCTGAGTTTGGGATGGTCTAATAAATCGAGTGAGTGACTCCACTCATTTTCGCCTGTGGGATGAATCTAGTCGCGCTCACTGGCGGAGCACAGCATCAGGGAATTGTGGGTAATGAGAGATTATTTTCCCCTGTAGTGTTTGCTCATCATCATTGCCACCCCCAACCTCCCCTGCCTCCTAGGAACACACACTCACACACACACACACACGCACACGCACACACACAAGCAGGAAGAAGAAGCAGGTGTGGAGTTACATGCAGATACATATGAACCCCGATCACACTGAAGCATCTCACAGACATGCTGTTGGTTTTGTGAATAAGGTCAAACAGTGAAGTGTTATTGTTCAAATCTGCTGCTGGCGCCAATTTTGGATGTCACACTCAGTGAGGCACACACACCCACAGGTCGTTTTTTGCCGGGGGACGCCAATCTGTCTCAGAGTAAGTCCTACATGCAACAAACCAGAACCTTCTTTCCCCCTTTTCTCTCCACTTCCTCTGTCTCCCTGGTCCATGGTCCTTCTAGCCCTGGGGCCAAACTGTGACCACAAGAAGTGGGCTGGTGGTCCCAGCAGGGGCTGAGGCTCAGACACACATTAGCATGAGGGAATTAGAGTCATTACAGCTGGAAGGGCAAAGGAGGACGAGTCCTTCACTCAGCAAAAAGAGGGAGGAGGCATCAGAAGTTGTGTTTAGGAAGGTAAGAGACAAAATGAGAAGATTTGTAAATCAGATAGTTGAGAATGGTGCACCTAACGTATATTCATTTCATATATTTATAACATTTACACATACTTACAACCTGTGAATAAAGGTCAGTCTTTTTTTTTTTAATTATTGTGCTATTAGTTTTCATAAAGACCCAAGTGGGATATATATTTTGGTGATTTTTATTCAAAAAAAAAAAAAACCTCTCATAAAAGGCCCCAAAACAATTCATTCACCACTGAATAGCATGTTATTATTGTCACAGATAATATGAACTATTTTACACTCTGGAAGATGACAATATACCCCAGTGATTGGTTAAACCAGACATCAAAATTTAGCACTGAAAAGAAACAGTGCAAAATGTTATTAAAAAACCCCACCTAATTTTACACTTATCCAGTGTATGAGCCCAGATGTCTTGGATAAACAATGCTGTATTACTTTTCTACAATTTGCTGTGGATTTTCTTATTCAACTTTTAAATCCATGACCATTTTGTATGAAAGAAAGAAATTCACAGTGTGTCCCTGTAAAGGGGAGTCACATCTGTTAAGTGGATTGCCCTCCATCAACGTGACCCTGCCTTTGAGTCTGCATCATCTCATTAACTTGTGCCAGGATGCCTGGACAGTTCCCATTATCTTTATACATGCAGAATATGGGGATAGACTGAGTAATTATCTGCTTTTTAAGCAAGGTCAGGGTGCTGACTATGAACCCCACATCCACTGGTCACTTTGTAACAGATGAGCACAGACTGTCAAACACACAAGCACACACGCTGCGCAGGAAGTTGTCTCTTTGTCTACTCCTTGCAATTAAAATTCTCATTTCCATTTTAAAATTGCGATAGAAAATAGTAAGAACAATAAAAAGCCAGTATGAGATCATGGAGATAATAAAGAGCAAAAGATTTCCATTTATATTTTTTTTTCCTTTTGGTTTTTAACATGTAAATTTCATTTCTATTAACTTACAAATGAGTGTATTTTGCTCATTAGTGGAGTGCTACATTGCAAATGACTCCACCTTACTCATAGTGAGTAATCCATCAAGACTCATTGTCTTGCTTTAAATTAGAGGCTGCTGTTGTAAATGTAAATACAGATTTTTTAAAAGTCTTACTCTGACGGAAAAAAACCTTATTTTGCATCACTCGTGTGCTTGGAGACACACTAATGGTTCTTTAATTAGACTCAGCCAACACTCCTCCCCCATCTCTGACACACACCAGGAAGAGCAGCTTAGAGGATACAGCATTAACGCAGTAACTGCAGAAGAAATATCAACCTTGAATGTACAGGCACATAAACATTACATAGTATGTGTAAAGTTATGGAAGAGCCAATTATAATTTAATATATTATTTGTTTTTGTTGTACAGTATATAGATTTACTTGCCTTGAAGGGAAACCCAACTGATTTTACACATCAGTCTATGTTTTCATGTCTTGTGGAGTCTCTTGGTGTATTATGGAGTGGAGTAACCTTCAAACAGTTGGTGGCTGAGTCCCAAGAAGCTCCAAGTTTTAACAATAAAGAAGAAAGTGTTGAATAAACAAGTAACATCTTACTCTGCTGCATCCTTTCTGATACTTTTTTAACACGGCTGTCATCATTGTGAGCACACTGCTTGCAAGTGCAGGAGTATTTTTTAAATGCATCAGAGGTAAACAATTAAAAAGAGTGATGGTACCACTCTTTTCTAACTTTAAAACACTGTACCCTGTTTTAATGTTGTTTTGTAGGATGTACCAGTAAGAACTAGAAAAGCACTCGGAGAACACAGCCTCCGCCAAGCACTGTTAAGGCCAATTCATACTTTCTGTGTCTGCATGTGCGCGTTGGTGCGCGAGGGTCCGCATCACGTAAATCTCGTCATCGAAGACGTCAGCAAGCGCTCGAGCGGACAGGCGCGGAGGCGTCCGCGTGCAGCTCAAAAAATGTGACAGCGTCACCTGGGCGCGGAGGGCATGAGCAAGTGCGCATGTGTAAAAATCAATACAAGCAACTGCACTGCGCTAGCATATCAACATGAACGCCTTCGAGGAGAGACTTTGCGGGGAGAATCCTTCCAAAAATTCCTGGATCCAGACGGTGATCCGGATCACTCCCAAAATCTAATCATTTGTTCCTTATCCCCATCTGGACAATCCCTGAAAATTTCATCCAAATCCGTCTGTAAGTTTTTTAGTTATTTTGGAAACCACCAGACAGACACACAGACAAACAGACAAACCCCGGCAAAAACATAACCTCCTTGGCGGAGGTAATAATAAGAATAAAAATATAAGAAATAAAAAATATATACATTTTACGTTAATGAGTGCAAGACATTTAATTGGGTATTTGCTAATGAGAATTCAAAATATAACAGAAAAAATCCTTCATGTGCACTGGACAAAGGAGTATATAGGAATGTTGCACATCTTCACTTCATCATCAACATTGTTATGATGATGATGATGATGATGGTGATGAGGATTTCACCATCATCATTAAGTCATCAGAGGACCAGCCCAGGCAGGTGTGTGTTTCTATAGATTGTCTCCAGGGCGAAGAAACAATATCAACCACACCACAAAACTCATGATGCTGCAGTCTGGCTAATGTGAGATATCATCAACAGCACTCTCTCACATCTCACACCTGCCTCATCAGGAGTGTGCAGTGTAAGGTTGAAAATTAGTAGAGAAAATAAATTGATGAGATGCAGCACTTTTTGCTGTAAGGGGGTTTGATGGTGCACATTGTGTGTTAACAATGAGAAAATGTTTTCAGTTTGAGAGTTTCAAAACTTGAATTGTTCTTTTATCTCTGAGGCTCAGACAAGCTAAGACAGCAGCACACTTGTGACCTCTTTTTTTAGTTTCTTGGGATGTATCCCCCCAATCCTCATCTCCGTTTCTGTGAAATGTGTCTGTGATCTAAAGTAGAGGAAGTTTATTGCAAACAGGAAATTTCTTCAGATCTAAAGCACTGGAGGTGCCCCTTATTCTTAAAGGGAAAAATAAACATTTCTACCACTTTAATTTCTGTCCTTCCTCTTCGCCTCTGTCGGTTTCCCCTTCTAAAACATCCACTAATAATCATCTCTGTGCCTCATTAAGGAGCAGAGGAGTGGGGGCACAGGCTGCTCCAGATGTTTGGTGGAAACCCCTCAGGTCCAGTGTCTGCATCAGACAACTTGTGTGTATCTGCTCCATAAACTATGCAGAAGAGTGTGCAATGCTACTATAAATCTGTGAGGTTGATACTTCCTGCACTGTCTCAAGGCATCACTCTTAGTGCCCCACTGCCCCACTTTCAAAGTAAGAGAAGACAGCGCGGGATGAGACTTCCTCTATGAGAACACTAGATGGAGATGCGGACAAACTTTGCCATCGCTGCAGAATTTCACAATCAGTCTTTTTGTTTGCTAGTGTTGTCAAACTGAGTGATGTATCAAGGCATTCAGGTGGCAATATTGATGTTTATATCAAACTGTTACAGTTCTCCTTATTTGTTGTGTTGGATTGAATATTTTTAATTGGGATTCATTATAAAACTGATTAGTTAAATTTCCTTGCCATGGGTGTGATTTGTATTTGAATGTAATTAAGTCTGAGTAAAAACAATTTGCGTCTTTAGCAATTAATTTGTTACAATGAAAAAAAATGAACAAATAAACATAGACTCCTGCTAATTTAAATTTCCACCCTGAGGCAATATTAATAGAAACATTGTCTCAATATAAACATTGATGGGAACAATGGAGGTTTTCTGATTTCATATCTACAATCAAAACTCCAAACATTTTTTTCAATCACTCCTTTTCTTCCAGATCCCTGCTCCACTTCAGCATCTTCAGCTTGTGACTGAATAATTCACACTCCCGTTTGTGACATCAAAGTGAATGAAACATGAGTGAAAATGATGAGACTGTTACTTCCACGCTGTGGTCCCTGAAGTGTCATCATATCTGCTATTGTATCAATTGTGGCAACAACAGCATGGAGCAGGGCAGGGCCAATAAAATTAATAATAAATCTTCCTGTTGTGTGCTTTCTGCTGAAACATGAATAGTATAGTGACAGAGAATACATCAGTGATTCAAACATGAGGAAATTCATCAAATAATACTTGTTGTTCAGGTGACTGTTTATTCATTGCTTTTCAGCAATCAATGCAAACATTCAGTGAATAGATCTTCATAAATTTTGGAACAAAATTCTATTAAAATTCACTGCATTTGGTGTAAATATAGCTTAGTTGTTACTATCATACAACTGCTTTTAGGTGGAAAAACAGACTTTTTTGACATGCAGTTCTAGGACAGTAAGAAAAGCACATGTGTAATTAATTCATTCACAACATTCATTTCAACATCCCCGCGCTGAGCCTGTTGACTTATTGCCACACTGTTGTGATTCACTGGGACATTTAAACAGGGCTAAGTCATTGTTAATATTAATATCACTGATGCTTTCCTTTTGATGACAAGTTAAAGTGTTGGTGTGTGAGTAAGTATTGAAATGTGAAAGCAGTATGAATGTTTTACACTATATACAGTACACAAATCTATGTGTGTTAAGAGTTCAAAGAGTTGCCAGGATACTCCAAAGCTGTTTTTTAAGACAAATCTTTTTTTAAAACACATTTTCATTAATCTGACAACAACAAAAGTTTCCACTTGCAGTGTTAAATAGCACAATTTACTGTACATGACAGGGAAGGTCAGTACATTAGCTCAATGTTTGCATTAAAGATAACTTCCTGTAGCGAGACACGTGTCATGAGCCTAATCACTATCTGACTTTAAAGCAGCAGCTATTTTAACAGAGGGAACTGCTGAATGAGACTTTCTTCAGTTTTCGTGTGATAATACATCAGGAATTACAATCATTTATGTAATAAAAAGCAGTTGGTTCTTGTGTTTTTTGCAGTCATACCCTTTAATATCATGACTCCAAATTCTACATGTTTTAATGTTAAACACATTTGTTTGAGAGACCTACTCTTCTTCGGGCTAAAGATTATTCTTTCTATCAGTGTAAGGGAAATTTTGAGCTTAAAAACTTAAAGATTCATCTAAATACACATGCATAAACTTGTTTTACTAATGTTGTTTTTTTTAATCTAATCTGTTATACTTTGCAGATCCCTGGCACTGTTTAAAACCATATTAAAACTGAGCTAATTCAGCAGGCATATTGTCATCTTTGAGTTGAAGTGTCAGTGCACAGCATGTAAACAACGTTCTCAGAACACAGTATTATTGTGTAATGAAAGTGGAACACAGTTTGTTCTCCCTTTGTTCTGTGCTCTACAGTATATGATTCATAACAGATGTATTTGTGCTTTTATGACAAAATGTACCGTCTATATCATGTCAATCATGTCTAAATAACGACTAAGTGTTGATTAAGTTTTTAATGCAAAAACAACGGGACAAACATGCTCTGTGAAAAACACTGACACTGATATAATTTTATATTTACTTCACTGAACAATCATGTAAATCCACATTATTAAAGTCATTTACATGATGACAGTGTCTTCTCTAGGATTTATTTAACAAGTCCACTTGGGACAAACTCACAGCATGTCATGTAATTACGCTCATCAATAGGTGGCAGCAAACAGCTCAAAACAGTTAATCATTGAGCTTGGTTCAAACAGGGAATAATGATGAACAATCACAGTAATCTGCAATCTAGCAAACGACAAATGGAGTTTTAATTTATAGTAACATTTATATTTGTTACTGTTTATTTGTGATTTCTGGGGCTTCGTAAAACTAAAGCAGTTTTCTGAAAAATAGTTTTTTCTAACCGTAGTGCACCAGCCTTTGACTTGCACCTGTTGCTGAAAGATGACCGGCAGATGACGTTGTTTACCTGCATCTTTTAAGGACTTATGCTTAACTGCGTATAATTCAACATTTTACAAACTGGTTCAAGCATTTATGCATTTATTGAGCATTTATACTCAGTATTTTCTAGTTTGGTTGTTTTTAATCCAACAAGTAAACTATTTCATATTTAACTGCTAATTGATTTTTTGGCATTATAGAAAAGGTTTCAGTGGGTCATACAGTGGGAAAACAGAGTTACCTGGAGTAGAAAACTAGAGTTTCTGGTGGGTAGAGAGATGTTCCCGGTCAGACTTAGGCTCATGGCTCGTACACCTGAAATACCACAGCCCTGGGTCTGAGCTTTGGTTCTCCGGGAATATGACTCACAGTGACCCATCCCTTGAGTATACAGAAGTTTAATGTATACTTCAGACTTGTTTTGAATGAAACCTTGCAGTAGGAACAGGACCTGTACACTCATTGCAGTGATAGCGCCTTGTTAAACTCCACTGCGCCACACAGGCCCTTCCCCGGTGGGCGTGCGTAATGGCCCCAGCCCGCTCTAAATATAACTCCACTCCAAAACAGAAAGACAGAAAAGAGAGAACTGAATGCTTACCCAATCAAAAGCACTTTGAAAACTTGTGAAAGAAGATTTTTTTTCCCGGATTCACTGTGTGTCTTATACTGTTTTTGATCCATTTTGTGGCCCCGGGTGGTGCTGGTGGAGCGCACAGCGGGGGTCGCATTGTCTGTATGCAAACTGGACGATATGGCCATTGTATGCGTTTGGGCATATATGGAGCCACTGATGGCTCGGAGGACACAGCCCGTCTAAAGTCTCAAGGAGAGTCAGCCTCGACTGTGTTCCGCTCGTTTCTGCCCTCCGACTTTCTGCAGCTTACTTCTTAACCGTTTGGCTCGGTCGCTATGAGTTGTCTGGATGTGATGTACCACCAAAGCTATGGAGCGCACTACCTCCCTGCGGCGGCGTACAAGTCGACGTACTATAACCACCATCACCAGCCACAACAGGTGAGACACTCATACAACTTGTGTTGTAGCCATTGAGAGGCACTGACACCAAATAACCTCCGCACGAGGATTTTGTTTTTCACTTGAAATAAGGAATTACCTCCACAGAGGCTCGTGTGACCTATGGGTAACGCGTGAGTTATGTATTTTACAGCATAACCGATTACAACTTGTATTTGTTATACTCTGAAAAGTTTTAAAGAATATCACAGCAGAGTCAGATGTGATATAGAACAAGATATAACATCTGGGATAAAGTACAGAAGGCAGTAGAATTGGACAAAGCCACCAGTCCAGTCACACTGTAGGATCTGTAAAATACCCTTAATAAATAATCAAATTTGATTCGTTTTTTAAGGGGTTCATCCCATATTGACTGATTTTTGTTCAGGACACCATTTTTAACTTAAATTCTCACCTTAAATTTCACTTTTGAATGATTGAATTCCAGTCTGAGACTCGGTATTCACCTCAGGTCAGGCGTAATGACACCAACTATTAATCCTGCTCTCAAATGGTGATGTAATGACAGCCGGTCAGTCACTCAGGAATGTGAATCAGGCACGCTGAGCTTTACAAATAGTTAGAAAGCAGTATGGAGGGAAAAGAAACTAATGTTTACATAACTCCAGAAATGTTCAGTCATACTGCAGTTAAAATAGTTACTGTTTATTATGGCTCAAAATGATTTGTGTATGACATGTAGCTTTTAGATTTGTGTTTGTTGAGTAAAAAAAAAAACATTATTTTTAACAAATGTTGACACCAACATGTGTAAAATTATTATTTGCTCTGTTCTGCATGAGTCAAACACCAGGTTGTTTTCGTTTTAAAAATCTACCACAAAGTTTTCTTTGAAATCAATTTGAAGTCTTCTTGCTTGGATCTGTGAGCTAATCTCTATTTGTATCCTCCTCCAGAGGAAGCTGAGTGTTTACAATAAGATGCAGGAGTGTATGGAGCAGCAACAGCAGCAAGGAGGAGGAAGAGGGATGCTGCCCCGAGATCAGGGCCTCCGTCAGGGCCCTTCTGCACCAGGTACTGATTCGGACCGTAGATCCTCATCTGATTCAGACCTGAAGGATGGTACTCAACCAGCAGAGGCAGAGTACTTGAGTTCCCGGTGTGTACTGTTCACCTACTTCCACGGCGACATCGGTGATGTGGTAGATGAGCACTTCTCCCGGGCTCTCAGTCAATCTAACACCTTCAGCAGTGAGACAAAGCCAATCAGAGTGAGTCATCCATCAGCCTCAGCTACAGCTGGCTTATGGAAAGGTGAGTGGGGCAAGAAATCTGAAAAAATATTAATGTAATTCTACTTTTACTGACTTACTATAACAGTTTACAAAATACTTAAACTTGAAGGTGATAAAAGTACTGTCTACCGCTTTGTGTTAAAGTCTTGATCTGTTTGTTTCAGGTGGTGGGTCTGTGTCTGAGGCTCAGGGCAGCTCAGCCTGGAACAGCACCTACACATCCCAGGCCAGTCCCTGCCTCCCCTCTGTGTCAGTGTCAGTCCACCCAGACTTTTCCCCCAGCCCCGTTTCCTTCAACCACCCGGATGGAGCACTGTGGGCCGGTCACATGCTTTCCCAGGCCAGCCTCCCACCTGCAGCTACCCTCCCTGATAGCTGGACCTACAGTCTGAACCCCCAGAGCACAAGCGGCTACCCCAATGTCCATGACGTTTACCATCCTCACCCCCACCCCCACATCCACACTCGACACCACCACCCCATGCTCCACGCATACCCAACACACAGCCCGGCTCTGGATCCCCGATTCAATCCACTGCTGCTGCCTGGTGTTAGGAGCCAGAATCAGGCACCTACCACATCAGGGAGTTCTCCACACAACGAGGGGGTGAAGACAGAGATGGATCCCAGCAGTAACAGCCCTACCTCTGTCACCTGGACCCCCTCTGCCCTCCATGGGTCTTTGGAAGCATATGACTCGGGTAGCTATAATTAAACAATAACTTTGACAAACATTTCTTATATATTCCTTCGTTTGCAACAAGTGGTAAGAATCGCAATAATAATTGAACCTATTTCTTTCTCTCTGCAGCTCTTGATCAGACCAAAGCAAAGACATCAGTTTGGTTCTAACTGATGTACTGGATAAAAACACAGAATATCATTTCAACACCAAAAAAGGACCTATTATGTAGCTTCATCAATGTATGGCTGCAACACCAGCACTGTAATGTAAAATGTAGATATAGATGCTAACTGTAGCTATGAGTCCTGCACTGTCCACAAATTATTATGAAGATGAAATGAGGCTCAGACTTAAATGTCAGCAATGTAAGGCTTTGGCTGCACAACAAGGCCCTTGAAGATTGATTAAAAAAAAGACTACTAGCTTTAGGAATGGATGGCCTTTCTTTGTCAGCACAAAACATTTCCTATTCATGCAATGTGAGACCAAGAGGTTCTGTTTCAAGAGCTGGATTTTGATCCACATTTTGTTTTGTACAGTAAATGTTTGTTGATGACTGTAAATAGCTTTTTGTGTGTGTACAGTTCTGCGATGCTATGTTGCTGTTTGCTGGATGACTCCTGCTAAGATTGTTGCTTGAATGCTGTCTTTACTATTTTACCTTCGGGTAATGTGTTTTGTAAATATTGTTAATGTATGTTTAAGTAATAAATTTGTTAAACTGTACTTGCATTTTTTTTTTTCTCTGACACAAATTTACTAAACTGCTTCAAAAAATATGTAAAATTAAAACAAAATATTACCTTTTGAAGAATCTGTTCTGCACTTTGCTACAAATTGCTTGTTCCATGAGGCAGTAAGTTGTTGTGCTCCACATTGTGCATCACAGGAAGTGGAAACAGCTTTTCTTCCTGTCAAATCAGGACATGTCTGGTTACTCAAATAAGAAACATACTCACATTCTGATCTGATGCTGATGTTATTCCCACTTTTTAACAATAAATCACAGTTGGAAGACCTTTGTCATTCATTTACAGAATGCAAAATGGCAGAACAATTCCCTGATTTGCTATTTTATTATGTTATTTCCATCTTAAACATTGAGAGAGCAACAGAGACAACTATATAAAAAAATATTCAGATTCATAAAAATAGTGAGTTTTCTTTTCAATTACCAGCTGCATATGGGGATTTGCACCAGTGCTTTAAAGACTATCAAAAATAGATGATGAATGGTTGTTGCAGTAGCTAGAATGTGAAATGCTTCAGGTCTCAACACATATTGTCTGATGTGGAGTTTACAGGAGCTGAGCTGTAGTACAAAGGGAAGTGGGTTGCATTCCACACACAGGTATTGTAAGACACTATGATATGTCTGTTGTACGTTTCCACTCAAACACACATATTTGAAAACACACACACTCCAAGACTGGTAAGAACACACGGAAGAATGCATTTCCTGTCTACACAGGAAGTTTGTCTGACAGTGGCAGACCCCTCGCACACTCACACACGCAGACAAAAACCCTCCCAATAAGCAGATTTCAGGAATCACAGTCAAGTTTGTCTTGGTTTTATTACATCTTAAACAAATTGAGTTGGGGATTTTGATGATGTTATGGTCTGATTTCCATCTTGAAGAATTCATGGACTAATCACAATTTACAATGGTACAAATTCAGATCCTTTGACATAATCAGCAACTGTGTATGTGTACTTGTAAACCTCATGATGAGTACACGATATAAACTTGTTTACACAGTCACATTATGTGGACCTGCTTCTCTTCTGAGGGCAAAAAGCAAGTCGCCATCACATAAATCTTCAAATTTTGGCATAAGTCTTTAGGAAAATTAATGCAAGTCAATGTAATGTCTTGTGAAGGGATGGAAACATTATTGTGTGCGTGTGAGTGGTCTGACCAGGTGGTATGATCAGCAGTACCAGCCCACTGACATTCCAGCCTCCGCTCCCACGTATCTCATTCTCCATAACGACTAAACAGAAGGACTTTAAATCTGGAACAGCAGCAGCTGCGCTTCCACCACGACTATCAACAAATCATGATACACTGGGTAAAACAAATTCTGAGTGGAGAAAAGTCAATTTCCTTGGCAGTGTTCAATTATGATCAACTAATTTTTTTAGAACTAATATATAAAAAACAAATATGACCCAAACCAGTTCCAAGTCACTTGCACAGACAAGAGTTGGTCACAATAAATAATAAATAATCATGAATGTGATGGCTTATTGTGAATGCTCGTGTTCTTGTAGACTGACAGTTAAGTTTTACTGTAACCCTCCACAAATGTAAATTAATAGTTTTTTTACCCATTGAAAATGCTGATTTATATTTGCTAAATATTCTCATTTGTGTTTTACTGTCTTTGTATGTTTTACATTTACAACATATCAGCAGAATGTCTGAGAAAGAACAACAACCATGTAAAAAAAACATCACAAAACAAAAAATGAACAAAAGATATTGATGTGTGAGGGTTTATTACCATGTTCACTATGTTTGGGTTCATTGCAAGAGTGAAATAAAAGGCCACAACTTGCAAGAAAGCTCTTCATTAGCATTAGCATGTAGCCTCTGCATCAGCATGTAATGTACTTACATGCTAACAGGCATCCCACTGGCAGCCTTGGAGAATCACCACAGGCACTTCCACTGCAGGAAGAAGAAGAAAAAAGAAAAACCCAGAACGACCGGCCTGAATGTTAAATAAAAGGGAATTAATATATCAATTATAAAATTGCCAAAGGGGCAGTTAGAAATTTAGGAAATGTTGCATGTGTAGAATTAGATTTTAATTAAAGTTTAAATAGCAGATGATATTAAAAATCTTCACATTTTTATGTATGCATTTGTTTCTGCTTATCAGCACTGATATAATAATATACACCACTTTACTAATCATAATTTTCATTACATGCAGATATGCTGGTGTAAACACATGGATACATTGTGGTCTTTTACCTTGTTTGCACTGAAGTTCAAAGTTACACTTGCTTATGTCACACAAACCCACACAGTCATGCACACACCCACTCAGTCATATTTCACTGGACCTGGACAAAAGAAACTAAATGAGAAAAAGAAAAATCCTGAACCCGTCTGAGACTGTGGACCCCCATCTTCTCGTTTCCATGATTGCCTCTTCTGTGACTGTCCTCTATGTCCTTTCTGTAACCAAAAATTGCATTTATTTTTGGAAATGAAAGGAAATATTTTTCTTCTCTTTTATTTTCTTGGAATTCACATTTTCCGCTGAATTGAAGGAGCCCTGTTTGCCCTTTCACAATGCTGACTCAGACTGACTTACTTATCATTTTAATTTGTAAATGTATCAGCGTATGCTATTGATTTATGTATTACCAGTTTATTCTTTTGTTGACTTGACTTCATCAATATCAGGACCCTTAATACATAATGCAACCATGGCACAACAAGCTAAAAGCTAACATTGGCAGCTCTAAAAGGAAGCAAAGTGAAAATTTGTCATTTGACTTGAGTTTTATCAAGGGGAGCAGTGTATCTTAAAAGTAAGAGAATTGAATTGAATTGAATTGAATTGAATTGAATTGAATTGAACTGAATACTGAAGAAACAGCAAGAAAAGGGGAGATAGAAAACAGATGGTTTGAGTAGCAGACTGGGGAGAGTCAGAGTCCACAAAAAGAGATGAAAAGAAAGAGTGAGAGAGGGAAAGCTGATCAGTCATAACACAGCCCAGCTACACATTCCAGAGTAATTGAGCGGATGATTAGTCTCACAATCAGCAACACAACACCAGCTGTCTGAACACAAAACTATATAAATACAGAGATCAGGGTGGATATGGCAGGAGAGGAGAGGAGGAGAGGAGAGGAGGAGAGGAGAGGAGAGGAGAGGAGATACAAAGAAACAGTAAGAGTGTAACAGAGACATATGGCAGTCATAATCCCTCATCACATCCCTTTCACTCCTGTTTGCTAACCTTTTCCATTCAAATATCCTTTTCCTCACTTCCACGAGCCATCTCATTGCCGACAAATCACTTGGGTAATTAGAGCTAATTTGCTCTCCTTGTACAAGTATTAAGGGTGTTAGAGGTATTAGTGAAAGGCTCAGCTTTCACCACTGTTTGTGTCAACAGGGCAGCCTAATGAAGCGTGCTGGGACTGTCACACAACACTTGCCCTGCTGATTACGCTTGATTCACCAAGTCCTCCGCATTTTAAATGATACTTGATTCCCCTTTAATAGATGACTAGGAACACCCAAGGAGCAAAAAACCCAGTAAGATTCAGATTACAGTATCTAGATGTTCAGCTTCTTCACACTGGTATTAATATTTATATTAACATTAATATCAGAGGAGTGTTTGCTCTATTAAAGCAAAGTTTGTTTCAGTCTTTTCCTGTCAGACGCCAAATATTTAGTTAATGCTGCAGGTCCAATGAACAAACTGTGTAATGGAGATTCAAACACCACCAGCATTAAAACTCCATAAGCTTTCTAATCAAATTTAGATTGGATTAGATCATTACAGTTTCATTTAATTTGGTTTAGAGTAGATTAAACTATAATGATACCATGGAGAAAACATGGGCACAGCACAGGAGAAAGGGCAATATAAAGCCACTGAAGAAAACATTCACAAAATAAATAAAACAGATGAATGGGTAACTGTGTAAAGTTTGGTAGATGCTGCAAATAGAATGCAAGTTTTTTTTTAAAGAATTTTATTTTCAAATTATTTGACTTTAATGAGCTTTGCCTAAATTAGTTGCATCATTGAAATACTTTGTTAAAGCTGTAAGAAGTGAAGTTGCACTCCACACACTGCTGAGACCTAAAGTTAGTAATTGCAGAATGAAGGACATCGATGAACCAGTGCTCTGTTGCAGCTGTGAGAGTCACTGTTGGTGGAGAAAATCTTGAAAACTTAATTATTATTGTTTATACAGTACAGGCCAAAAGTTTGGACACACTTTCTCATTCAATGCGTTGTCTTTATTTTCATGACTATCTACATTGTAGAGTAAAGTAAAGTAATGATGGTCACTCGTTTTTCTTTAGTTAGCTGATTGGTTCTTGCCATATATGTATTTTAACAGTTGTCCAATAGGGCTTAACCTGACTTCTGCACAACACAACTGATGGTCCCAACCCCATTGATAAAGCAAGAAATTCCACTAATGAACCCTGATAAGTCACAGCTGTGAAGTGGAAACCATTTCAGGTGACGACCTCTTGAAGTTCATGGAGAAAATGCAAAGAGTGTGTAAAACAGTAATCAGAGCAAACGGTGGTTATTTTGAAGAAACTAGAATATAAAACATGTTTTCAGTTATTTCATCTTTTTTAGTTCAGTACATAACTCCTCGTGTGTTCATTCATAGTTTTGATGCCTTCAGTGAAAATCTACAAAGTAAATAGTCATTAAAATAAAGAAAAACATTGAATGAGAAGGTGTGTCCAAACTTTTGGCCTATAGTGTATTTGCGATATCAATAACATAATCATGTAATTTGTTATTTCCACCCAACAATTGCCGTCCAGAGCTGTCAGTGGACTCTGTTGCCTGTACAGCATTTGCTATTGTCAGAATTTTTTACTGATCATGAAAAGCAAGTTACACAAACTAAACTTTCCATTTTGACCATGATAATTGATCCATATTTTTTCTGAGCACGTAGCGGCTCAGTGTGTCAAATATTTTCTGTGAACAGCTGTTGCTACTACAAGAAAACAGAGTTTGTTCGAGACATGGGACTGTGTCACAACAGTAAAGTTGCAGGACCGAACACCAAAATAATGAGAGTAAAACACTCCACAGAGTTAAGGGGAGTGGCAGAGTCAGGATTAAATTGTGAGCCGTTTAACTACACTCAACAAAGTGGCTGCTCTATGATCCTTCAGCATGGTGTGCATGAAGTCGGCTGGAGCTCCAACAGCCATGGAAAAGCTGTTAAATGAAAAATCAATACACAGTTACACCAGAGGGAAAGATCAGGAAATAAACTTTTATGCCTGTTTACAATGTACAGCAACATCCACTCATAACACAGGGCAGCCACATTCCTCTGCTTGCCCACACACAGTCTGGAGAGTCTGGATACATCAGGATGTTTTCCCATCTCCAGATTTCTGAAGACTACTCTTTGAAATGTCCACACACCAAATATTACCATAGATCCAGTTTGTAGTAGATGCTCCAAATGGAAAATATGAACTGTAATTGATAGAAAACAGCTTGAAGCTCGGTGGAGTTGGTCAACCAAGGTTATTACAGAGATTATACAGTAACGTCAGGCCTTTTTGTTTGTTCTTATTATTCTTGCCAAGTAAAGTCACTCAACAAAAATGATTCTTCCATCATAGGGAGAGACGCTCCATTCATAAAGGCCGGGGAGCTGCTGCAGCTAGGTTGTTTCTGTCAGCTCCACTCTGGGTAATGTGCCAGTAACCACAGAGGCCAGTACATAGCTGTCATTCCTCTGCTTGCTGAAAGCACATTTAGCAACCGACACCTGTTTCCCCTGCTTAGTCTCGACTGTAGGCTGCTCCACTAAAACTCTGCCTGCTACCAG
>OOFC01048265.1:0-21725 GCA_900323345.1 Pseudochromis fuscus
CTTCCCCAGAGAGCAATAACCATTCACAGAATCACGGGATCCAGAAATAACAATCCCCAGGTGGCTGGATGTTGGAAAGTACTCGATTGTACTATGATAAATGGATAGACATGTGCTCTTAAACGAGGAGCAAGGCAGCACCATGAGCGGGGTGAGAGGCCCGGGGTTCAAACTCCAGCTCCTCACTCGTCTCCTCTCCAGACGACACAAGTGCGAGTCCGTCTTCTGATACCAAAACTTAAAAAAATCTGCTTGTATCGACTTTAATTTCAGGGTGCAAAGTGGAGCCGTGACTGATGAATGACAGCATGTTATTAGAAAGTCCGTGTAATAAATCTTTCAAAGTAGGTCAGCAAAGTATCAGCTCAGAAGCTGCTCCCCGAACATTTCTCATTTAAGGTTTTTTTTTTTTTCTCGATGAAGCTCTTCCACAAAGATTCAGATGATTTATATTTGAGCTTTGATCTCTAATAAAACGATGAGATTGGGATTCAGACGCTGTCGCAGAGTTGGGGTCATTTACTGAGAGGAAGTTTCAGATCAGCTTCAGCTGCAGTCCACACCTGTGATGGAGGAGAGTTTGAATATCAAAAGGAGACATGGATCAGTGTGGAGGTGTGTATCCATGCAGACTACTGTGTATGTACAAGCTTCATTAATGACACAAAATTATCAGCAAAGGTCAATATGTGTTAACTTCCTGAAGAAACAGTTTCACCTCTGAAGTCCAGTTATTATTTACTTTGCCTGGTCTTCATCAGCAGGTTTATACAATTACATCTGTACAAATCCAACCACGCTCACTCTAAACTGAAAGGTTTATTGAAGCAGCTTCACACACAAGTTTGAATTTAGTCTAAATAACTTACCGTATTTCCCAGACTATTGAGCACATCTGTCTATAAGCCGCTATTGAATTTATTCGAACAGTTTCATGTGGTCCACTCTGACCGGGTCTGATGTGACGAGGCTAAATGTATCGGCGGCACGGAGCTTGCTAGCTTGTAAAAAGCTAACGAGCTTCGTGCCACCAATACATGAGAAACACCGGTGTTTAAGCCACAGGGTTCAAAGGGTTGGACAAAAGTAGCGGCTTATAGTCTGGAAAATACGGTAATTAAAACAGAAGGGGACCTAGGATTGAACCCTGTGGTACTCCACAAAGCAACATTTTACCATCAAGCCTTTTATTCATAACATTAATTGTCTTTTTTCCATCAGTTTTAATTAATTAATGACCAGTTATTTCCACTGCAACTAAAGTTAAATATTTCAATCTGAAACAAAACAAAAATTCAAGAAAAAAAACCCTGGGCGAGTAAAAAGCTAACGAGCTTTGTGCCGCCGACACATGAGAAACACCGGTGTTTAAGCCGCAGGGTTCAAAACATCGGAAAAAAGTAGCGGCTTATAGTCTGGAAAATATGGTAATTTGTTGTTTATATTGTGGTTTTATTATTTTTTACCTCTTTTTTTTAGTATGTAGACTTATGTAGATTTATCCACTTTGCTGCTGCAGCACTGTGAATTAACCTAAATGATCTCATCTTATCTTATCATAACAAGTAACATGATTATTTTGAGTTTACTGTGTCAGTTTTATAGACACACTAACATAATTGAGTCTGTGCAACTTTTGATTTTTAGAAATTACTGGGTTGACAAAAAACATAAAATCACTTTTTTAGGTTATAAAACAGCATCATATTTTTATGTCCAACATAAAACAGATCTTGTTATTTTGTTACAGAGAATCAAAAGATTTCATTGTATCAACTATGAAAATCTAAATTCAATGAACTCAACATGAGTGAAATTACATCAAGTTTGTATTGGATGTGTATTTGTGTCAAGTTGACATAAATTCTTCATGACATTTTAAAATTAGATTTCTGTGGAAACACATGATGGAAAAATAGACTTTTACTGGACAAACTGGGTCTGCTGATGAAGAACATGTGAGAGAAGCTGAATGCAAAGCAAACTAAACTGCATGATTTCATAGGTTTACAGCTGCTTTGTGTGGTGTTGCCTCTCAGATGTTGTCGGGTGCAGGTCTGAATCTGCAGATGTCAGGTCCGTGAGTCCCGGCACGTTGTTGTCGTCCCACCTCCTGATGATCAGAGCAACTGTTTCCTGTTGTTGTTGTTGCTGCTGCTGTGCCTCCTCTCCGGCTGCATGTGCTGATCGACCTCTTTGTGTGTTTACATATGTGCACATTATTTTAATGCCTTTCTTTTTATGTGCGTATATCTGTCTTTGTGTGATGCAGTGTGTGTAAATCTTTGTGTGTGTGTGTGTGTGTGCGTGTGCGTGCAGCAGACAGGTGTATGGGACCCCAGGCTCATTTAGCTAATGGGCTGTTTGTCCTTGGAGGCAACAAGGGTGACCTGCAGATGAGATGGATGCTCTGGCAGAGAGGAGGGCTCTGAAACTAGGACAGAACGTGTGTGTGTGTGTGTGTGTGTGTGTGTGTGTGTGTTTGTGTGTGTGCTGGCCTCAATATGGGTCCTCCACCTCCTAACAAGTTAAAAACAGCACTGGTACTCACTCAGGTAATCCCCCTGCCATGTTGCTGCTTTCCTTCTCGCCACATTTAAAATCCATGACAGTCAGAGCAGCACAGTGAAACTGAGCAGAGCCTCTGATGCTGATGCTGCTGCTGCTGCTGCTGCTGCTGCTGCTGCTCCGCTTACAAACAGCTTTACACTGAGCTCAGACCTCCTCCTCCTCCTCCATCCCTGCCGTGCTGTTTGTCTCCCTCCTTTCTGTCCTTTGACCTCACATCTCTTTTTTATGCATCTTTTAGTGGATGAGACAATAAACCCTGAAGTATCAGAGCAACACAATCTGGAAAAGGTGAACCAATTTTAGATGTTATTCATTGTTTGGATGTAATTTTTTAACAGTTTGTCCCATAGACTGTTTATAGAAATGGATGAAACAACTGAGGATGAAAAATGTTAGAACCTGATATGTAACAATGACCCAAATTGTTAAAAAAAAAAAAAAAAAAAAGTAATAAACCCCAAAATGTCATAACTGGTTGATAATGTAACAAATGTGCTGAGCCTGAAATGTAACAAAAAACATAATAAAATCCAAAATGTAACAATTTCTTCCATTTTGGATTTTATTGCACATTTTTCTTTTACATTTCAGGTTCAGCACTTTTGTTACATTATCGACCAGTTGTTACATTTGGAGTTTTATTATGTTTTTGATGAAAATTCAATACGTTGTTACATTCAGGCTCTAACGAGGTCAATGAGGATGAAGTGGGAAAAAAAGTTCAATACCAACGACGACCACTAGAGGCTGGCTCCAGTTGATTTTAATACAAAAATCCTCATTTTTTTCCACAAGTCTGATGTCAATAGCAAAAGTTAACTCTTCTTCTTAGTGATCAGGTGGGAGGAGTTAGGGGCGGGGTTAGTCTGATTGACAGGTGGTCCATCTGAAATCATCATTAAGCAGATGTTAGGCTGAGAGAAGGGGAGGGTTCAGGGGTGTGGTTAGTTTGATTGACAGGTCTGGTTTCCAGTGAGACCAGCACTGAACTCCAGTCTCAGACACATTGCACAGTGTCATCGAGGTCAAAGGTCAGACCTGCTACAGAGCAGCAGGTGGTATCAGATTAACAGTGAAGTGATAAATATAATAACAGATTATGTCATAACTAGTGATGAGTGTGTTCATATAATAGTAACATGATGATATTAATAATAATGATAGTGGTTTACCATAGGACCATTCATGGATTCATTATAAGTCTGCTGCTTTATTAATACACTGCAATATCAACAAATACAATATTTTTATTTAATATTTTTTTACACTCCTCTCAGCTTGTCTCACACAAACAATGTTTTTCTGCATTTCTGACAATTTTGTCTGGGATAAGATAAAAAAACGTCACATTCGGTTGTTTGTTCAAACACCAGAAATGACTCATGTTTTATACAGAAATATCCCCGTGGTCACTCTGGTAGTGATTGTGTTCTCTTAGTGTTAAAGTCAGTGGCAGTGCGATGCTGCTTCATCATCACGAGATGAAGATGTTGGGTTTTCCTGTAACCATGACGACAAGAGACAGAGTCAGTCTGATAAAAAGTGTCAGTAAACTGAATTATTGTGTTTTTCCTTCATTCTTGAAGAGTTACTTTGACATCTGTCTCCAGTTACCTTTCTGTATCTGTGTCTGTCTGTGGCTTCATCCCTCATCTTCATCCCGCTCTTCCTCCGTCTGTCATTACTACGAGACAACCTCTAAACGCCGCCACTAAAAGCAGCAAACCCTCCTTCAGATGACATGTTCTGTTTGGCGTTTAAAGATGGCACTCAGCAGCGGCGAACAAATCAGGACTAATGAGCGCTGGGGCCATAACGCTCGGTCGCATCCGTCTCTCATAACCATAAACTCCACCCTCTGCCGACCACAGAGCACGTATCAGTTATAAATGATGACGGAGCGAGGCCTCCTCATCGCCCTGCGACTATATTTGGTCGTTTTATTGCAGGTTTTTAAACCAGAAACACATGTCTGTCTGACGGGGGAGGGAGGGACGTTTGAGTCGCTGAAGAGTCGCTGATAAAAGATACAAAGTAACCAGACGATGGACGGACACAGGATGGACCAATGAGAGGAGAGAGGAAGGAATGCAGTCGTGTTGGAAACATAACACAACGTATGAAACCTCTGCACAAACACATTGGAAATATGCAAACACACTCACATGTGGTGCAGCGTGTTTTACCTCATTTAATCCTTCAGGAGGTTTTTTTGTCATCGTCTCCATTGTTTGGTCTCCAGGATCCAACACATCACATCTGAGCAACTTCACAAACTCACTTTTTACATTTGAAAAAAACAAAACGTTACTGTAAAAAGAAATTACTTTTAGAAATAAATAAAAATTAAAAGATATATGTTGTAAAATAACAGTTATGTTGCATTTCCAGAACCAAAACACAGTTTAAAGATTTAAATTTACATCAAATCTTTAGATTTTTTTGTCTTTTTTTAAGGTTTAATAAAAGATTTTACATTTAAAAACTTAATAATACAAAATATCTGTCAATTAACAAACAAGTCAAAGTAAAACTCCAGAGCTAGTGATTAATTTTATGCTGAATTGTCACTAAAACTATTTAAAATACCTTATATTTACAATATTAAACTTAAATTTGGCATTTTCATATTTTAAACAAAAAAGACATAATGATAAAATTGTGAATATATTTTAGTCTTTTAATGTGACAGGGGAAAACAAAATACTTCTATAAAAAAAATTATATATGATTTTATGGTTAGTTACAGCTGCAGGCTTTTTATTATGTTTTGTGTTTTAGAAATACAGAATATTTTATGTTGATGAAACTAAAAATATACCAAAATCTGTCAATAAAATGTAACATGTGTGGAGTGTTTTCACCATCAATGCAGTGATTTAACATTTCTTATATGAATTTATTGTTGAAGTATTTGTGAAATTCTGATATTTGAGCTTTTTACAGTTTTTTGTGAGGAAAAAACATGTTTCAAAATCTGTATTTTTAGATTTTTGGTTCAAATGTTTTCGTATATTTACTTAAAAAACAGAGAAAATTTCATTCAATTGTATTTTTTACATGGTATGTGATCTTGAAGAGCTTTCTCTCTCAGTACAGTTTTTCTTGCAGTCGTCCTTTAGCTCCAGCTCTCACATAGAAACTATTAGTTAGACCTTGACTCGCAGCATCACAGATTTCCAGAACCAGCCTCAATCAAACCATCTGCACGTTACACACTCTCCACACACACTCCACACACACACACACTCCACACACACACACTCCCCACACACTCCTGAGCACACAGCTGAGCAGGATCGAAGCCTCGTCCCCCGACGTCGCCCATCCGTCCTCGTCATTTATCACGTCGTCCTTTTAATGACACCACCTGTGTCAACAGTGAAGGGTCCACCAGCGTGTGTGTGTGTGTGTGTGTGTGTGTGTGTGTGTGTGTGTGTTAAGCATTTCTATTTGTGCGTGGACTTGTGTTTACTGGCGTGCTCTGATAACATGCAGGTCACATCTGGACGAGCAACACGAGAAACTCCCCCTGCCCTCCCTACTCACACACACACACACACACACACACACACACACAGTCCCTGCCTCAGAGGGAAGCTTGACCCTCGTCCACGCCTCGTGTCGTGGCGCACACATCGCTCACTGTCTTGTAACTTCACTCCTGTCACTCTGACGACAGCAGAGGTGTGAACCACCGGCCGGGTTGACGGATGCGAGGGGACGGGGAGATTTGTCCTGGTTGTCGTGGACACCGTGGACGTGACTGTGCCGCAGCTTGGGTACAAAAAGATGGCAGTGACATAACAGCTGCCAAGTTCAGCAGCTGGTCGGTTTGTGCTTTTATCAGGAGGAAGTTATGTCACGTGTCGTTACTCTGAACTGCTCCTCATGTGTTTCACTGGATGATGGAGGCAGAGAGGAGCCTGTGATGATGATGATGATGATGGAGTTCACATGTAAATGCAGTGGATCAGGTATCATCCTGTGTAACTGCAGCTGTAGAGAAACTTTGTAAAATCTTTGTGACTTTCAGGACACAAAACAAATGTCATCAAATGGTTATTTTCCAGCAGCAACAAGAAGTACTTCAAAATAAAGTATCATTTTAAAAAATGTAGCTTTAATTTTACATTTAAAAAAGTGTAGATTCTTTTGAATATTTAAAACTATTAACATGAGTAAAACAATAAAACTGATCGAATGTATTCATCACTTTTGTTGCAACACAAAATGTACAGAATTATAAAAGATCTGTCAATTAACAAGTAAATCTATGTAAAATTAAAAAGTAATGCTTCATTTTAACTTTACAAATATATTTACTGTATTTAACTTGAATTTCACAGTTGAATTGATAAAATATTTGTGAAGTTTTGGCACATTTTAAATGTAAAAACTTAAGATTTAATCTATTTCTGTGTGTATGTGAACATTTTAGAAGAAAATCTGTGAAAAAAACATAAAATTACAAATTTTTCTTTACAGTCTGTTTTCAACATTATCCTCACAAGCATTACCAGATGTTACTTACATAAATTAACAAATGAAAATGTTGCCAGAAACAAACACATCACAGCAGAAAGGAAACAAAACAAGAACAATGTGTATTTTAAAAACATATTTTCAGAACTAAAACTGAAAATCTGCACAAGCTGTTAGAAAATAAGACGATAAAATCAATGTACATCACAGAGCAGTACTTTAATGTTTGCTGTACAAATAATGAGGCTGTGGTTGGATGGTCATGTAGGTTAGCGTGTGTGTGTGTGTGTGTGTGTGTGTGTGTGTGTTGCTGTTTGTTGACCACAGTCCGTCACACTGTCTCGGCTGGTCAGTAAACACCAGTCTATCCCTCAGTCACAACACAGACAGACGGCTCCGACAGGGGATGGGACCAATCACAGAGGGAGCTCGTCTGATTGGACGGAGACGACGTCACTTATGTCAATAAAACAAAGTTTGTTTCCTGAACATGTGAACAGCAGTGGTTCAGTGTGGGAATGATCAGACGACCAGAAGCTTTAACGTCCTTCTTGTTGTTTTATTAAGAAAATATTAGAGAGAGGTGAAATTTTCTGTCCTGAAGATTTATTTTTTCTCCATATTGTTCCAAAAATATTTGGCTGAATACTTGAGGAGAAGAAGAAAAGGGTGTTAAGAGGTCAAAGCTGTAAAACAGTTTCCAAAGCTTCAGAGCCAGAAAGGTCAGGCAGATGGTGTGGGGTTTATGTGGCCATTTCTAAAATGTCTAGAAAAGGTCAGAAATCTAAACTGCAGAGGGAGCAGTAAAGAGGAAACACCAACACATCCACAACAGGCTGACACTGTCCCACCAAACCTGCAGATAAACCCGTCCTGAGGTCTGTGAGGAAACAAAAACCTTCATTTTCTCACAAGAGGAGTCGTAGAAACTCTGCAGCTCTGTTTGACAGTAATGTGAGAACACATGATGACCCCCCGCCGCCCTCTGACCCCTCAGAGGTCACGCCTCTGTCCGGACCAGAATCACTCACGCTGTCCAAACACCTCCTGACGTTTTAAACACTCGTCTGTATCTCCTCCAGGTCCAGAGTGTTCCAGGAACTTCACGGCTCCCCGAGGCGTCATCAAGACGCCGGGCTTCCCCGAGAAGTACCCCAACAACCTGGACTGCACCTTCATGATCTTCGCCCCCAAGATGTCGGAGATCGTGGTGGAGTTCGACAGCTTTGACATGGAGCCCGACACCACGCCGCCGCCGGGCGCCCTCTGCCGATACGACTGGCTGGAGATCTGGGACGGTTTCCCCGCAGGTGAGGAGGGGGAGGGGTCGACCTCAGGCTGTTCAGTTAAAGAGAGATTCAATAGGAAATATTTTAGTTTGATGCTTAAAAAAAGAAAAAACCAAAACTAAAAACAACTTGTAGGAACAAAAAAATACATGAATTTGATGCTATAAATTTTGTTTTTCTTTAACAAGCTAGAAAACAACGCAAAGCCAGGTGAAAGCCAGGTTTTTTGCCATTATTAAAAATTTTGTGAGCATTTTATTCCTTTTTAAACCCCTTTTCCACACATTATAATGGCTCAGGTAAATTAAAGGCTGGGTTGGGATGCTGGGTTGGGATGCTGGGTTGGGATGCAGGGGTTGGGATGCAGGGTTGGGATGCAGGGTTGGGATGCTGGGTTGGGATGCTGGGTTGGGATGCAGGGTTGGGATGCAGGGTTGGGATGCTGGGTTGGGATGCTGGGTTGGGATGCTGGGTTGGGATGCTGGGTTGGGATGCAGGGTTGGGATGCTGGGTTGGGATGCTGGGTTGGGATGCAGGGTTGGGATGCAGGGTTGGGATGCTGGGTTGGGATGCTGGGTTGGGATGCTGGGTTGGGATGCTGGGTTGGGATGCTGGGCTGTGATACTGGGCTGTGATGCTGATGGAGGAGGAGGAGGGAGCGTAGGAGCAGGATGAGAGGAGCTGGGGCCGGCCTCCTGCTGTGGATGCTGACAGAAAACAGACAGAAAAGTGACAGAGACATGTGGAGGTGAAGAGGAGGAGGAGGGTGGAGGACAAGGGATGGACGTGGTCTCCCTGCAGGAGGGTTTGAACGATGGGAGGATGGAGCAGAGGGAGA
This sequence comes from Pseudochromis fuscus, assembly GCA_900323345.1. NCBI lineage: Eukaryota > Metazoa > Chordata > Actinopteri > Pseudochromidae > Pseudochromis > Pseudochromis fuscus. The sequence continues at coordinate 9,184 of OOFC01048265.1, forward strand.
ATACAGTAACTGTGGTTTCACTGTTGTTTTTATTCTGCAACAACAAATCTACAGGTTTACTTCAGAAACTGAACATTTTTAATATTTTGGAGTCTTTTACAAAAGGGATTCACAGGCTGTTTTGGCTCATTAATAACATCATCTGTTATCTCTGTCGTGTCTGATTGGCTGGTTCTGCTCCATCCAGGTCAGCCCTGATTGGTTGACTTCTACCTAGTCACTGGAGGTCACATTTCATTCAGTCACTTCTCTTCTGCATTTAAATCTTATAAACATCTGACTTTGGGAAGAGTTTAATATCTTCAAGACTGATGTAAACTTTTTTTTTTATTCCCTAAACTTAGCCTGATGTGACACAGTCAAAAACAAACATGCTGCCTGTTTAATGTTGAAATATGTTCTTGCAATATTGTTGCAAATTGTATCAAATTAAACCTTCAACGTTACAACAAAAAAATCCAAAATCCAAACTGAAAATGATCCCTTTGATACACATTGGTTTCTTGTTGCATTTTAATGGTTAATCCACACGTTGCCTCTTGTAAAGATGAACGACAGTCGACTTGTTCATGCTCCACAGAAACAACACGATGCTACAATGTTTCACTACGCCACAAATTGTTTGAAATACCAAGCAGCACATCTCAAGGACACTGATTACAGTGTCAGAGCCAGATTAAGTTATTTACTTTGAGTAATATGAAAAGATCAGCACTCCTCTCATAAATGTTACATTGTAGTCCACAGCCAGTTCACACCAGACTGTCCACAGGGGGGAACAGGAAGCCCCGACTCTGCCCAGTCCTCCAAAATCTGAGTTAATAACCATCAGTGACTCTCATCGCTCTTAAATCCAGCCCTTTACTTTAAACCCACACACAGAGACTCCTCCACAGCTTGCTCCTTGTTCCTGCCACATTTGGTAAAATATCATCTCCCTGCACATGAATGACAGCGCTGCAACCTGCTCGGCCCTCTGTTCGCACTCCTCCCCCCTCCCCCGCGCTCTGGACGCCGTTTCTCAGCCTCCATTGTTGCCTAATTAGCCGTACAGTGTAGCAGATAATCGCGAGAGCTACATACCTCGGACGGGCCTGTGCGGAGCTGCCAGGATGCCCACAATACGCGCCGCTGTGCCCAAAGCTTTGCCTGATTATTGCCAAGGAGGAGACTGGCATGGGAACACCAGGGACACAAAGACTGGCACAGGTTTACAGACAGTGACATACACTTTTAAGCCGTGCCAGCATACATAACATGCCAGGGCTTCCCCTGTCAAATGATCTGTGTGTACATGTGTGTCAGTGTGCGCTCAGGTGTGTCTGTGTGTGTGTGTGTTGGTGTGTGATGTTTAAAGCCGAATGTTCCCGTGTTTGCTGAGCGAACATGTGTGTCAGAGCAGATAACAAAGCATCTCTGCAGCAGGGTTAAGACCACGATGTAGTTCCTCATCCCATCAAACACACACACAGCGTTAACACAAACATCAAACGCTCCCATTATGCACTGTGGGCTCTTTTCTTCTTCGTCTTTGAGAGCTGGAAATCAGGTCTTCAAAAACGTTTTCTCTGGTTTGATTTCATCCCACAAACAAACAGCTCTTGATATTTCATTCTTCAAAACAGAATCAGATTTTTTTTTTCTCACACCAAAACAATGTAGCCTTTAAAAAATCTTGAGTGAAGAGGTTCAACTTGTTTGATTTTTATCTGTTTGATGAAACAATGTTGCTATTAAATCTGCTGTTATGGTATTTCTGTAGCTTTTATGGCCTTGGTGTTTGTCACATATAAAGATGTGGAACTAGGTCAAAGGTCAGAAATGACACTTTAAAGTCCACCTGAAACATTTTGAGAGTATTATAGTTTATTTTACACCATTAAAATACACAAAAGTATCTACCCTTCATCATATCCTGACACATCTCTGGAAAAAAACAGGAAATGTAGGCGGGACAAAGCATTTGGAGCAATTTGATTGGACCGTTGAAACACAGCGAAGCACATAGCTAGCTAGCTAGCTAACAAAATAACCTATGCACTGCAATATTAGATTATTACATACTAACTAATGAACAAACATTTACTGCTATGGCTGCTACAACTTTCCAAAAAAACTTATTTAATATAAATTTACTTGTAAATGATCCAATATGATCTAAATAGATTAAAAGGCATTTTTCATTTCAGGTGGACTTTAAGTTTTGTATTCATTACTACATATCATATCACATAATACAGACTGTGTACTGATTCCTCTGCAGTCTTAGATGTAAATGCAGCCATGTTGCCTTCAGGGTTTTTTTTTTTTTTGGAGCTGATTGCATCACCCGACAGCCTCGCAGCAAAAACCATTTCACACCACCTCCGATAAGGCGTAAATAGTTGAAAATGTAATCCGTCACAGATTGTCGACTACCTGCTTTACACTGTAAACGATAAACATAATCCACCAGATTACTGGAGCTCATCATTCCAGCGACGTTACTTCATGTTTTTCTTCTTTTTTTTTCCTGGAGGAGGTTGTTTTGCCTCCAAAGTGAAATTCGTAGAAAAGTATATTTATTTGTAACATGTAAGATTTCAGTCCTCGAGTCCTTGAGAGGTTGCAGACTCAGTATCTCCTCCCAACAGCTTCACATTGTTTCTCACAGATAAAAACAGGACGTAGAAGACAGACATGCAGAAACTCTATTTAGATGTTAGATACTTTGTCACATCTACTGTGTATCTGTAGATAGAACTGGATGCAGCAAGTGGAGCTCAAAGTGCAGTACTCTCAACAGCCACTAGAGGCTGGCTCCAAAAACTCCTGCTCTAATTGACTTCTGTTCAAAAATTTTCAATCCTGAAATCCTCTGTTGATACATTTTTTTCCACAGGTCATTCTGATAATTTATTCTTCCTCTCAGAGATCTGCTGGTCCATCTGAAAATATTTATATAATTAGGTAGATATTAGTCTTCAAAAAGAGGAAGATTTAGGGGCGTGACTGGTTAGTTCGACACGTTTCTAATGAGATAAACCTTAAACTAGAGTCTGATTCTCATTGGGCAGTTACCTCAGGTTCAAGAGTCGCCTCCTTGCTCCTCCCCTCATATCCAAATATGGTCACTTCTGGCTCCAAACAAACAAACAAATCAAAATCCGATCTCCTGGCTTTGAAACAGGAGTCCACAAACCAACGAGTGACGTCACACAAATCCCCAAACATCTAAAAATAACAATACCGTATTTTCCGTAATATAAGCCGCTACTTTTTTCCAACGCTTTGAACTTAACCACCGGTGTGGCTAGCAAGCTCCGTGCCACCGATACATTTAGCCTCGTCACATCAGACCTGGTCAGAGTGGACCACATGAAACTGTTGGAATAAATTCAATAGAGGCTTATAGACAGGTGTGCTCAATAGTCTGGAAAATACGGTATTTAAATCCAGTCACCGCTGAAAACATTTTCAGCTAACTGTGATATAAAATGCACATCTATGCACTCACATAAAATCTAAAAACAATATTAAATACATTCATATATCTGTTTAATTTCTCATTATTTGTCAGATAAAACTTGTCATGTTGTTTTCCAGGTTTAACTTCCTGTTACTGCTTCATACTTTCTGAATAACGTGTTATTTTTTTCTAAAGCACGACATACATTTGTTACTCAAAGGGAATATAGAGATTGCTAATTCATTTGGTTCACTTCCAATTAATTAATTTCAGTTAATTACTTGCACAGCAAAACCAGCTGAACCTCCCAAAAAAAAAAAAAAAGAGTGTGTTGGCGAGGAATCAATTCAGCAAACAGAAAATATAGTTTCCAAACACAAACGGATATTATTTTGGGTTTAACTGGATGTTTTCTTTTGATTATATTAGCATCAGTAATTATGTGGTGCTTCGAGGAAATGTCTGCAGTTAAGTGGGAATTTATTTGTTGATGGAGGGAGGACTGATCCTGGAAATACCCTGAAGACTGGTGTTGTAATCATCTCTGAGGGTTTCCAAAGATTTATCTCTGTGGAAAATTGGATTGTTGGTTGTGTGACTTGGATGTCAAAGTAAGCTGATGTGTGATGGATGGGTTGTTTCGTTAAAGTCACACTTAAGAAGAAAAAGAAACTGCATATTAATCTGAAACTCATCTTTCCATGAAGTAACTTTCCACCTTTGTTCTTTATTCTGTTTCATGTTCAGCTCAGTGAAAGACGTGATGCAGGTGCAGCACGATAACCCCGAGCTGTCTCACCTGATATGATCCCATCTATATGTACAGTTTATATATAGTGCAGAGTTAATAAGTGTCGATACGTGTTGGGAATGGGTGTCTGCTTCCTGACATCTCACCTTTATTCCCGTCTCAGAGGTGTCACATCACTCATGAGAGGCGAGAGATTGGAGCCGAGCTGTTTGATCGCAGCCGATTCAAGTTTTTTAAATCAGATTTTCCCGTTTGAGTTCTGCAAAAACAGAGAAATATATATATATATGTGTGTGTATTTCAAGCTTGTGTGTTTAGTCACGAAGCATTTCCCAGCACGGCGAGGGCAGATGAGGACAATAATAAAAGCAGTGAGGATGATGGGTGATGAAGCTGACATTCTCTTTCTTCCTCCTCCTCCTCCTCAGTGGGCCCTCACATTGGCAGATACTGCGGCCAGACGTCCCCGGGCCGAGTGATCTCCTACACCGGCATCCTGTCCATGACCATCACCACCGACAGCGCCATCGCCAGAGAGGGCTTCTCCGCCAACTACACCATCCGCGAGAGGAGCCTGCCCCCGGGACACGAGGATGAGGGTGAGCAGCTGGATTGATGAAGGAGGGGAGGGTGTGATGTGGAGGGTGGAGGTGTCATCTGGTGTTAAGATGGACTGAGCTTCACTTCGTCCATGTTTCTGTGTCTCATTTCACTCGTGCATCTTTTTAAAAAGAATTACAGCAACTCAGCTTCAACCTGAGCGTCCTTGAGTGATCTCTGACCTTTGACCTGTAAAATAATAATACTCCTCCCTTCATATTTGGACATGATGAGGAGTGAGGAGGCGAGTCTGACCCTTGAACTCGAGGACACTCCTCAAACCGGCTCATAACTTCTGCATTAATAGCACTGCAATAATTTATCGTAAAGCAATTTGTTCTCTTGACAACCTTGCCACAGCTCATTTAAAGTGTTTTTTAGTTGAGTTATTTAGAAGAAACTCTTTGGGAAAAGTTAAAAAAGATGAGATTATGTTGGAGAAACATTTTTCTTACTCATCTTACACCCCATTATTCAACAGGGAGTTTGGAAAACAGCTTTAAAGTGTCATCGATTTTGTTAATACTCATTTTCTGGGCAACAATTTGCAACATGAACATTACAAAGAATACAAGACAGAATCAGGTTGATCAATCTTATCAATCTTTGAATATTGTTCATGTCTCCTCTGAGCTGCAGAAGCCGGCAGCATGAATTATTCGCAGCTACTGTTTGACTCCAACTATAAATAACAGAAGCCAGATCTAAAATTAATCTGTAACTTTATAATTTATTTTCAACATGTGATTTGTTTCAGATGAAGATAGCTTTATATTTTCATCACTTTGACCCACTTTCACTTCTTATCTTCTCCAGATTAACAATGCATTCGACCAATTTCACACACGAGGATTTTATCACGACTTTCTTCTTGTTCCCACTGATGGTTTTCTTCTTCTTGTGTCCACATGTTGTGCTCCGGCTGTGATCTGGTTGAAGTGCCTGCTGAGGTTTAAGTTATGTTGGCCCGTATGGTTTTTGCACTTTGGTAACCTCCACCTCAGTCACGCCTGTTTGGGAAAGTGCGAGTCTCCATGAGGTCCCACAGGAGCTAAGTTGGACACTCTGCTGGAAATCTACATAAAATTCAACATGTTAAAGATCTGAGTTGATATTTAAAGACTTAAAATTAATTGTTAATTTATTTAAAATACCAAAATACTCACAGAGTTATGATACAATGTAGATAAGTTTGAGAAAAACTGTCACAAACTTTAAAGTGTTTATTGACAAAAGATATTTAGTCAGTTATTATATTTATTTTGAATATTTTAAGGCCTTTTAAGGAGTTTTGGCTTACACCTCATGGTTCAAATTTCCAGTTTACTTCAGGTTCCCACTCATCCTGGAAACCTGGAATTTTTAGACCTATTTTCCAGGTCTGAAAAACTCCTGGAAATTCAGCAGAGCAAGTTTTGAAAACCACTGATCTGTCCTGGAAAATAACTTTTCTGAGACATTTTGCATGACATTTTTTATTGGAATTACACTTTTATGAGAAAAAACTTCAATATTCTTTGAAGTTAAGGTCGAAAACTTCCAGAAAAATCAATTTAAAAAAATCTCTGACATTAAAGTTGCAAGAATATTTTAAGATTAAAGCTGTAATTTTACAAAAAAAAGCTCAAGTATTCTCATAAATTAAATCCACATATTAAAAAACTTTTGACATTAAAGTTGCAAATTTACCAAAACAATTAAAGGGAAATAAAATCTCATACAAGTCGAATGTCTGAGCTCGTGTCCTGAAAATAACCTGGATTTTTTTAAGTTAAATATTCACTGTCCTCCCACCACAGCTGTATTGGTGGATTTCTGAATCACACATGTGAATCACACATTTCACCAGAAGGGTCAATATCATTATCGTCCATTTTTTTCCACCTCTGTTGTTTGTTTTTGCCACGAGCAGAAGACGTGGGTGTTGTTGTCGGGTTCGAATGCGTGTGTGCGTCGGCTATCTGATGCTGATGCTGAGCGTCCTTGACAATGTGATAATACACAGATGTAGACTTCTCAGATCTGTTGGACTGTGGGCTCCTGTGTGTTTCAGGAGATAAATCTGTATCTGTGGTGTTATGTAGAATAGCTGAGAGCAGTCCGAGTGTCGGACAAAGCTGTAATTATGCTTTGGACGCACTCACACACTCACACAGGCAATTACTTTACCTACACCCCCAGCTAAGCTCAGCAGATTGAATAAAAACCAAACCAAATTACATTGTCTTTTCTCTGATTTTTTACAACTACTGTGATGCTATAAAGCAGGATTCCCATCCAGAGCTAGTTGTTCCCCAGAGAGTGATCCAGCAGCTGCCAGGAGGACATGTGGAAATATTTTACAGAAGCTCAACTAGCTTAAAAAATGTAAGTACTACATGAGGGTAATATATAAACTGTGGAAGCTAATGCTAATTTAAAATCTAAAACATAATTAGCTACAAGGAAGAAGCATAGGGATGAATGTTAAACTAAGTAGTTAAATGTAATGTTTGATTTAAGTTACCTGACTAAAATAATTGCTAACTAGTTGAAATAGTATGCTAATACTTAGCTAACATTTGCTAAATAGCTGAAACTGAAAATGTAAAACAGTTTCAAGTAATGCATATATATTCAATTTAATGTTAATACCTAAAATACTGTATGTACCTGTTAAATACTAGACTAGTTAGCCAAAGGAAAGCGATAGCTCCCTGACAGTTAGCTAAACAGGATAAATATTTGCTGGCTAGCTAGCTAAAGTGATAAACATTTGCTAGCTAGTTAAAATGGTCAACTCTTTAGCTAGCTAGCTAAAGTGATAAACATTTGCTAGCTAGTTAAAATGGTCAACTCTTTAGCTAGCTAGCTAAAGGTAGCACATGAATGTTTAAATTGATACATAAAATGATAAATGCACAGTTAGCTGGTTAGCTAAAATGTTTGCTATGAGCTAAAAGTAATGGATACAGAGCTAATTTAATGCTTAAACAAAATAGTGATAAAATAAATACTTGGACTAGTTAGCTAAAAGTAATTTATATATAATAAGAAGTATAGAAAAAACTAGCAGAGCTTAAGTAAGATATACATAAAGGGGTGAAACAAATAGCTACACTATTGCTTAACAGTTGAATATTAGCCAAAAGTAATGGACAAACAGTGTGAGAAGGGCTAAATCAATACAAACAGTTTGCTAAAAGTAAGCTATTAGCTAAAAGTACAATGGTGAAATGGTTAAAATGTTAAGGTTTGCTCATCCCAACTGGTAGGGAAGTAAAATTGACCAAACTGAGCTAAAGATCAGTTCACTCTTTTTAAAACACCATATCTGAAATCCATTTAAATAAAGATACTATGAACACGTGTTGGGATGCAAAACAACCTTTATTTTTCATTCATCCAGATTATTGTTTGTTGGGCCTTCATCCTCAGACAGATCTTCCTTTCCAGTGACATATTTATTCCTCTCAGCTAACGGCCTCAGAGGAATAAAACGCTGATACCCTGCAGTGAGTTTATGGGCTCCTCTCGCTCTGTCCGAGACACCATCACCATCAGAAATGGCCTCCAGCCGGGCCTTTGATCCGCTGGACTGTCGGCGGGGGCGTCAGTTTACATCCTTTCTTTCTTTTTAGATGGAGAGGTGGAAGGACGAGGTGGATTTATGTCCCTCGTACCTGCTGTGAGGGAGACACGGAGGTTGTGTGGTGAATAGAAATAAGAAAAAGTTAAAGTTGTGGAGATTGGAGCTGAGCAGAGTGAGAACTGGAGGGTTTTTAGGGGATAAACTGATGCATCAGCTGGATGATCGTGACTCGTTTCCTCATTGTGTTGCTGCAGTTTCAGAGCGTTTTCTGGCGAGTGGACTCTTCTGGGGAAAAGCTCTGAATTGGAGGATTTGGGCCCGAAAATTGTTAAGTTTTAAAAACACGCTGATGACGAGCATGAAAATCCAGCTTTCTGCTGCAGCCTCTCGGTGGTGTCGCAGGCAAACTGTTCCCCCCAATTTATTTGTGGAACTTGGAATGATGTTGTGTGTTTGTGTCGGTCTGGCAGACCCTGTGTCTCCAGACAGTCCTCCCACACACACACACACACACACACACACACACACACTTCCTTTTGTCCCACCCTCCCTCTTCCTTCCCCGGGCCCTCCTGCTGCTGCAGAGTGGACACTGCTGCCTCAGAGATATACTCACATGTATTCTGTCCAAAATGCTGCTTTTCTTGTTGTTGTTGTTGTTGTTGTTGTGTTTCATAAGAGACACGACATTATAGAAATTTAATCAACCCTCATACATGTGCATCATCCTCCTGATGAAGATTACAAATGAAAATCAGAACTATGTGAGCTGAATTTTTGCACATTTGCTCTATGTGCACAGGGTTGTTGTATTCAGACTTGTGTTAATATTGGACTTACTACATGCTGGGGTATTTTAACCCATATATAGGCAGTATTTTATGATTTTTAGCCAAAATTTTGTGGATGTTACCAGACATTTTCCAGTATATTATTATTTTTACCCACCACTTTATGGTTTGTGCCCAACATCTTGTGGTTTTTACGTGATATTTTTTTGTTTTTACCCAAGATTGTGTGGGTTAAATTAACCCAACATGCAGCTAGTCCCATATTGACCCAGTTCTGGGTGAAAACCCAAAATGTCTTCGGGTGTGCCTGCATGAATCGAAGTGTATTTATATGTGCATGTGTCTAAACACCAAAACATAAGTAGAAAGCACTGAGTGAGCACCGACCTCCACAAAGGCATAGTCCAGCTGTACTGATGCTACAGAGTGAACTGTGTTGCACTCTTGTGAGGATACAGCAACACCATAGAGAACAGGAGTTTCTGGATTTTGTCTAATCCATCCTCTGATTTTGCCCAAATTTGAACCACTTATTTCTTGGATAATACAATTAACCTGCAGAATATTTTATGCAATCACTAAATCCTTTCTGTCATATATGGCAAAGCAAAGCAGCAGATCTCCTCATTATAGAAGCTGAAATCAGAAAAATGCTGCATCTGTGCTTGAATGGTAATAAATTAATTATCTAAACAGCTGTCGACTAATATTCTGGAGATTGGTTAATTGTTGTAGCTCCAATGCAACAGTGTTTAAAGATTTTTGATCATTAGCTAATTGCTAATAACTCATTTATCCAAGAACACTGCTGGTATTCAGCTTTGTAAATGTAAAAGCTGATCATGGCCGTGTGTGGAGTAAAACAGCAGCAGTTTTTAAAATGCAAATATTAAAAAATCAGACCTTTTCTGAAGCTTTTGTGGTGGGATTTAGCATCATGTCTGCCCACAGTGTGCACACGCACGGAGGCTGCATAGTCCTCTTAAAAAGCCGCCACCACAGGAGCTGTTTGAAATGACCCCTAATTGACTCCCCAGCAGGGTGGCGGGACAGACCGCTCTGCAGTGTCTGTGCAGCACTATAATCACACTGCTCGCTTTATTTTTTATTTTCTCTGCCTGACTCTGAGGCAAAATGAGCTTTTTTTCCTTTTTTTTTTCCAACACAGATTTATGGGTGAAACTTGAGCAGCCCAGTTCTGGAGTTTCATGATGAATTCAGCCATTAGCGGTGACGCCGTCAACAGCAAAACACCAAAATTCAGTTCGTCCACCTAATGATGTGTGTAATAGACTTTTTAAACTCATATCAAATGGGGCAGTTAGTTTGATTTTGGCAAGCAAACATTTCCCTTTGTGACCCGACCATAATTTATGTGCATTGGAACTGACTCTCGATCCATAACGGTGACGTGACGGCGGCGTCCCTGTGCTTCGGTTCTGGGAGACTTGGGATGTGGAGGCTTTTTGTTTAAAGTCTTTGTATCTTTTGCAGATTTTGCTTGTATGGAGCCGCTGGGCATGGAGTCGGGAGAAATTTCTTCGGATCAGATCAGCGCATCCTCCCAGTACAACTCCAACTGGTCTCCCGAGCGATCCCGTCTCAACTACCAGGAAAACGGCTGGACGCCCTCAGACGACACCATCAGAGAGTGGATACAGGTCGGTGACATTTGGCTGCTTTCAACTTGAATTAGATTCTAATTATACACATGTGATTGACGGTCATTTCCAATTTGGAAAAAATAAGATTAAATACACGCATAATGAAATGATTAGATTTACATGCACAACACAAGGCAAATATATTTCCAGTCCAAGTCAAACGGAGCTGACATTATGTCACGCTGGCTTTCATTCTTAGACTGTGATGTCAAAATAAAAGCATCCTCTTCTCCCTGTGGACAAACAGTGTTCCTCGGTTTGAACTTGGCCGCACCACAGAGACTTCACTCACATCTGGTCTGAATATTGTTCACTCATTTGAACCACTGCTCTGCACGTTACAGGGACACTGAATGGAGGGAAAAATACAAAGCTGACTTGCATTATTTATGGACGCCGCTCCTCTCCAGCGGAGTTGACATTTCTCATCTTCATTGTGAGATGTGACATAGCGGCGTGCAGTCGTTCTCGTGTTTAGCTTCTTTTTCAGCTTCGTTTCATAAGGATTCGGTTTGTTTGCTGAACTTAAGGTTTTACTTTCTGCATCCAAACATTGTTTACTTTCATATTTTATTACTGCTGTGAAACACTTTTTTTCCTTATATCTCAGTTTAACGTGGTGAGAACAACACCATTAACACTAAGGTGACACCAGATAATTGTGCCATGAGGCCCATAAATAGCCTCTGAGGTACTTTTGTTTTTCCAAGACACATAATTTACAACTACAGGAAACAAAAAGGTGTCAATATTAGGAAATGGACCAGTTTATATTTTAGTTACCCTCTATTTGCACATGTAATTTCTGTGCATTTCTGTCTCCTTTTTTGTTTTCTTATGAGTTTACTACAGCTTCTTTAATGTTTCGTAAAATGTATATGGTCAACACAGCAGCTTTTATCCAAATCATCATGACTGAATGCAGCCTTGTTTAGTTCTGTTGGTTAAAAATATGATTAAATTAAGATGTCAATTCATTAAAATGAACATTTAGGCTTAAACAAATTCATCCTGGGTTAACTGTGTTGTTGCAGGTTGGTTGAAATTGAGCTAATAGATAATATTTTGTAGTTACTGCACATGTCATATGAACAATGAGTTTCTGGTAAAGCCAAGTTAGTGTGAACTCACCCATTGGTTTGTGCACATTTTGAAGCTGGGATTTGGCATTTGAATGTGGCCATGTTGGTTTCTTGGAGCCAGAAGTGACCATATTTGGACGTGAAGGGAGGAGCGAGGAGGCGGGTCTGACCCTTGAAACTGGAGTTCACTGATGAAACCACCTGTAAATCATTGGAGAGTAGAGCTGACAATCAAGCTAGCCACGCCCCTAAATCTTGATAAAGCCTGATTTCTACATTTCTGAGTTGAAGTCAACTGGAGTTTTTTGGAGCCAGCATCTAGTGGTCATCGGTGGTATTGCACTTTTTTGCAACAGGTGTCTACTTGGGCCAAGAATGTAGGTACTTTACTTTGTAGGGCAAAATACTTTTTAGAATGACTTTTGAAAAGTACCGTATTTTCCGGACTATAAGTCGCTACTTTTTTCCAACGCTTTCAACTTAAACACCGGTGTTTCTCATGTATCAGCGGCACGAAGCTCGTTGGCGTTTTACAAGCTAGCAAGCTCCGTGCCGCCGATACATTTAGCGTCGTCACATCAGACCCGGTCAGAGTGGACCACATGAAACTGTTGGAATAAATTGAATAGCGGTTTA
>OOFC01048266.1:20490-44472 GCA_900323345.1 Pseudochromis fuscus
CCTCTCCCTCTGTTGCTTCATCCTCCTCCTCATCTGCTTCCTCCTCATTTTCACCTGTAGCCTCATCAGCCTCCTCCTCCTCATGGTCATCGTCTTCCTCTTCAGCATCGTCATCACTCTCTTCCTCAGCATCATCCTCATCTTCCTCATCGTCAGCCTCTGCCTGCCTCCTCCTCAGCCTCTTCTTCCTCCTCTTCTTCCTCTGCTGCCTCCTCCTCCTCCTCCTCAGCCTCCTCTTCCTCTTCTTCTTCCTCTGCTGCCTCCTCCTCCTCCTCAGCCTCCTCTTCTTCCTCTTCCTCCTCTGCAGCTCCCTCCTCCTCTTCTTCCTCTTCCTCCTCTTCTTCCTCCGCTGCCTCCTCCTCAGCCTCCTCTTCTTCCTCTTCTTCCTCCTGTTCATCAGTCTCTGCCTCATCATCTAATTCTTCATCTTCCTCGTCTGCTAACTCTTCCTCAGCGACATCATCACCCTCGGCTGTTTCACCTTCTTCAGCCACAACCTCCTCAGCGTCTCTGGCGTGGAGATCCTCCTCGACTTCAGCCACATCCTGGGCGCTCACAACACCAGAAAGCGGGACCTGGGGCGGACAGAGGAGCACCAACAGGAGCCCTACTACCCAGCCTTTCACGGGCGCCATCTTGGAAGACTTGGACAGCTCTGCGAAGCTATAAATTCACACCGGAAGAATGTCTTTCTACTGTCTTCACTATATTCTTCCACCAAAAAACCAAACGAGTTGACTGGTTTTTGACACTTAAAAGAAATAAAATCCACAGAAAAAGTCAAATACAAGCTGGGATATTGTTCAGGTCTTTGCTCCAGGCTGCAGAGAGGCAGGGAGAGGAGGGCCGTGTTCACAAGGCTGAGAGAGCAGTGTGCCAGCCTTGTGCTGGGAACACAGAGGACACAGTGGAAACGCAACTGTGTGTGTGTGTGGTGTAGTTGTGTGGCTGCATGCACATGAGTGACAGAGGCACATGTCCCGGGAAGAATGCTCCTGATGCCCTTAACACAGTGTATTAGAGAGGTGGGCGTGTGCACGTGGCAGACTGGGGGAGAAGGGTGGGCAAAAGTGAGGTCAAAGAACATATGGAAATGAGAGGGAGGGGAAAATGTAACTACAGACATTAAATAATTCAGGTTGAGATGTAATTCTACTTTCATATAACCTTTGCTGTCATAGTTTGAAACTTGCTCAAGGGAAAAATATAACTTTATAACATGTGAGGATGCATGTAGAGACATTTATATCTTTATTTCCTTGATTTGTTGTATTTAGTTTCATCCATTTAGGTGTTTTCTCTAATTTTATGTCTAATTTTTTTGGCATGCGATAGGTCTGTACAAGTTGGTATAACTTAAAAACTTTGTCGCATAAATAAAACAAAAATAAAAGACATTGTAAAAGATACATAATAAATAAAATCTGATTGTTTTCATGCACTTCAACAGCTTCATGTTTATTCTCAGCCCAGTAAAGTTATGTGAAGTGTTAACTCACATTAAATAAATCTGCATAATACTTTCATATGATAGTTAATGCTGACTCATTGGAATAAAAGCCTCTCTGGAGGTAGATATAAAAAAATATATTATGAGAAGATTGCTGCATTGCACATTAATACACCCTTTTAATGGTGGCTTATAAAATTATCAAAGGGTTAAACTAACACCTTTTAGACACACCAATGTCTGGGAACAGCCCTGAAGCAGCAGAACATGTCAGAATGATATATGGTGTGGATGTAAATAGACGGAAATGGAGAAGATGGGGGTGTGTGCATATGTGCTGACATTCTACACTTTTACATTTTTAACTACTGAAAGTTTTTACTCAGTTTTTTAACTATGAAACCAATAGAAACACAGATTTAGATGATGTAGCATTGCACAACGTTGACAATCCTCCCTAACATAAGCACGTTTTTGCATTTACAGCCATGGTGAAGCACGAGTGCACAAAGTGATGACACTGCGACTCAGTGTGTGAGCCACTGCTGCAATTGACAGGTGGTCCGGCTAACTATATACAGTTAAGGCTCCTTCAATAGCTTGCTTCACTATGTGACCTTCAATAATGCCCTGGCATACTGAAACTAAGCACCGTGCACCTTTCACACTATCCATAACCCTTCTCTCCTCAGTATATCCAACTAACTTGCTCCCATGTTTGCATTTAAATAAAACATACTCAGTTTAATGGCAAACGGTCTTAATTTGTCTAAGTCACTTCACAAAATCTTCCCATTTAACTGTGTTTCCAATAACTCGTGTGATTCCTTAACAATAAAAATGAGAATTTATTCATTATATAGTAAAAACAACTTCACAGAACACAACAATAGCCACAAACAATATAGCACATATACATTTAGTGTAATTGAATATAAGTAACCATTTAGCCAGAGTGTAAGTGAATATATAGAGTATTACTATGTGCGCTGAACGTAACCCCTGTAAACAATATAACACTATATCAAAATAAAACTTAAAAAAATACAAAGAAATTTCCAGCAGTCCACTTAAAACTACAGCAATAAAAACATCATGGCATTGGCAAGTAAAATAGATAAAATATATGTTGCAACATTATAAATACATGCAGTTGTCTTTGGCATTTGAATAAGACAGCATTTACTGAAGCTGTGGTGGATTCAGTACTTTTTTTTGGTTCAGTGTTCAGACTTTGAGAAGCTTTGGGAAGTGAGTCCAGTAACACCAGTGGCTGGCTTCTGGTGTTACTGGTTAGTGGGCTGTATAGAAACCGCCAGTGGGAACATTTCGGTTGATCCTGAGCGAAGCATTTAAAAGATTAAGTCAAGTTGAACCGGAGGAACAGGGGAAGGCATCTGTGAAGAAGAAGAGGTGGATTAAAATTAAAGAAGAAGCAATTAAGAAAAAACAATTATCAGAGCAACAACCTACAAACAAATATGTCAACCAGTCAAACAGGCTCAGTCAAAGGAACATGTGGCATTGCAAGATGTGCGTTATTATATAGTGTTCACGAGATGTTTTCGTAGCTACCGGGAAGTACCTCTGAGTGTAGGTGGAGGTCGAGGCGGTTTGAATGTGCTTCCTTGCGCTAAAGTATCCACAATCCAGCTGAGAGCGTTTGAGCAATACTCCATCTGAGAAGCAAAAGAGCACAAAGCTGCACATCAGACACCAGCAGCTCTTAATATTAGACATCTATATTTGGGATGATAACTTTTACACACACAGCTAAAACTCGAGGAAGTAACACCCGATTAAAAAACAATAATCTACAAACAATTTGTCATTTCATAGGTTGCTACATGCCAGTTAACAACCGGATGCCACAACCAGTTATGGTCTTGACATAATCACTGCTAAAGCTATTACACACTAGGTGTCAATTAAATTTGACCTCATTTTCCAGAGCTCTTAGCCTGTGTTCAAAGTCCCTGCTTTCACTCAGATGTTTGAGCACACCATCCACTCTAAAAAAAAAAAAAAGAGAGAGAGAGAGAGGCATTAGCTTCAGTATGATAAGATGTAATTACGGTAGCTACTCGAGTGGTGCGGAGGGGTGTGCTCACTTGACAGACATCCGTTTGAGTCTCTCCGAGTCGCTGCTTTTCTGGATCTTGTTTTGAGCCGTCAGAAAGTCCTCCTTCTGGATGGTTTCCCATGTCATTAATCTGTTAGCTGCTTTCCCTCTTAACTGTAACACTGAAGAAAAAGGCACATGTTCTTTACATCATTGCAACTTCTGGATACCTCCATGAGAGAAACAGCAGTGAGTGAACACAAACAAAACACTGAGGATAAAGGGCAACTTGAAGACATTTCAAATTTGTAATCAGCTGTGGTTTTCACACTCAACACAAAACTTTATTGGATTGATCAGACTCCTTCAGCACTCTTGTTTGAATACTGACCAAAGTGGTGGATCTTGATAGAGGGAACCTTGCGGATGATCCTCTTGATAAAGAGGTTGATGTGAGAGAGGATGATGAAAGGAGGAGCCAGGGAAGGGCGGGAGTGGTACTGAACAATCAGGTTGTAGCGCTGGAACTTCCAGTAGATGTCGCTGTTTGCCTGCACTTCAGAGAAGGTGTAGCTGTGTGGAGAAGAGAAAATCAGAGTAAATAGCAATTGTGGTTCATTTATGGCGCATTTACAGTGGTATGGCCCGGTCAGGTAGGAGCAGGTACTAAAATCTTATTGGTCGGTCGTTTCATCACTGCGCGGCACGTAATCTGTCCCCGCAAACACGCCATTTTTAAATCGTCGGTAAACCATGCAGAGATGTTTCAAACAACAAGAAAAGAAATGGCATCTGTCTTCTTGTTGTGAAAACCAGCAGTTGTTCCTCTATTGCTTCTTTCCACACCTGTGTGTCGCATAGAAGATGACGTCACGAATGACGGCCAGCTACACGGAGGAGGGACTATCCTCAGCAATGTAAATGCAACCGAGGCGGGGCAAAGCGAGGAGGTACCAGTGCAAATGCAACTTTAGAGTCATTTCTAGAGTTTAAACTCATCAGTACAACCACAGAGACAAACTGATGGACACTAATGTCCTGAGACTGTCTTTACCTGAACATGGCAATGAGGAGGTTGATAAGCAGGATGTTGGTGACGAGAAGATAAATGACCAGCAGAATAACAACCAGCCAGTTACTAGACTTAGTTCTGCACGGCTCCCAACCGCCCTCAATCATTGTCACGTTGTCTGTGCAGGTCAAATCCACTGACCACTCTTTCCCCACTAGAATAAAAAAAAAAAACATTAAGATATTGGGAAAGTGTCCTGCTTTATTTTTTTAAAACATGATCAGCAGCAATACGTTGTAATTATTGTGGTGAAAAATGTGCAACACAGGCTGCTCAGCATTTCTGAAATCTATCACTTATACCATCCATCTCCTCCACAGGAATCTGTCCAAAGATGTGCAAGTATGGCCTGTAGAAAACTCTGCGAAGGATGCGATCAGGGCGAGGGTCATAGGCGTAAATCAAAGCCTGATTGGCAACTCCATACGCCATGAGCCACACCCCCAGGAAGAAGAGGAAGAAGAAGACATCCTTCATCTGTAAAGCAGAGAACAGTCGTCTTGTTGTCGTTATAATGTAAACACACTCAGTACTATTACTAAAATGCCCTTCTATGATAACCTTCTCACCATTTTGCCCACTATGATGATTTTTGGCCCCAGCTGCTTGTGAATGGCAAAAATGTGAATGAGGCGAAGGGTGAAGACCATGTAGTTCACACACAGGACGTCCCTACCAAAGTCGTATGATGCCTTGAACATCCTAAAACACAGGCAGAGCAAGGTAAAAGCACTGTGGTAACAGTACCACCTAGTGGCCAACCTGTAAAATAACAACACTTCAAAAATGTTGAAGTGGAATTTGAATCTCACAGGTGGTACGTGCAGGAATGCTTTGAATTTATGGGACCAAGACAGGCGTTAATGAAATGATTGATGGTATAGTCAAGACATCTTTGCAGTAATTGCTTTTGTCCTAATGTGTTTTGCTCATGACTGCTTTTTAACCCCTGTTGCAGATAATTATCTAAAGTGACTAAAACAAACTAAAAACTCAAGTTAAACCAAATCTATTGAGGAAGTGTTTAAAAAGGCTGTAATTTGGTGATATGAAAACTACATTAACTTATAAAACAGTGAAAGGTTTTTTGAATAATCCAGTATTAATAAACCACCACCAGCTACACCAATGTAGATGTTCCTTGACGGTATTTGTTGTTCATACCTGCAGATTAGACCTATGACGAACAGAATGATGGCGGTGAGGTCACATTTGTTCCACACGTCCTGAATGTAGACTCTGATTCTTTGGCGCCAAGTCATCGTCCCCAGAAAGAATGTCTTAGTGAGGAAAAGATCAGACAAGGTCAAAAATCCATTGATAACACAGCAAGAGACAAAAAATACTTATCTAGTGAATTATGTATCAACTTGTTCAGTTGCTAAATAATACATTGTTGCATTAAGATCCAAATTAGACTCACCTCTCGGATCTCCTCACACACGATGGTGAACACCCAGAAGTACAACACGTATTCGGTGATGGCCGGACCAGAGGGCGGCGGAGGTTTGAAGTCCACGAGCAGCACGTAGGCGAAAAGCAGCAGGAAGAGAAAGTACATCAGGACGTTGCCCAAAAACGAGGTGACGGGTGCGAACCAGAACTGACGCCAGCGTGACACTATGAACGGGCGTTTGGGTGGTCTGTGAGGGTGGGGCATGCCTGTAATCAAAGTATTGGACACAGATTAGTAGAGGATCAGTGTCGACAGCTGATTAAAAATAGTAAATTCTTCTCCTCTGTTGTGTGAGGGAGTTAACCAGGACTCGCCTCTGATGGTTGCGGTCCTGGGGGTGTTCACTCCTTGTGTGTCGGCTTCACTGTTGGAACAAAACATTTTTCAAACACAAACCTATAGGTGCCTTTTAAAACTCTAAATAATATGATTTTAAAAAATGTGGAATTCATATAGAAATATTACATGTGCTTGATGTCAGAGAAGGAGAAGATAGTGGTTCCATAGAGGCTGTCACTGTCTCGACCTGGACCATCCTCGTTAGGCCTCCCCTCCTCCTCCTGCTGCTGGTCCTCATGTTCCCTGGAAAATGAATGAAAATCTTTAAATATAATGGAGTGAAAGAAAACAAGCTACTGCTCTGAAATCTTTCACCTTCTGAATGACGACAGAAGAAGAAGAGCGAGGATGTGGATTTTACCTGAAGGAGATGAGGTTGGTGTAGCAGAGGACAGGGCAGAAGAAAGTGAGCAGGAGCTTCCACACCTCCGTGTTCCTCTTCATGTCACCCCACCAGATCTGGGACAACAGAGACTGAAGGTGGACAAAAAATGTTGAAATCTAAAATCTATATCACTTATTTTTCACATACACAATCATATGCAGTGTTACAATCCTTCTAACAAACATTGTACGATGTAACAAGGCAACCTAGACTTCAGTGTCCCACCAAAGGACACTCGAACATGTGGACAGCTGGAGCCAGGGATTGAACCACCAACCTTACAATTGTGAACAACCCACAGTCACCCAAAAGTGCTCTGTTTATCAACTGCAGTTAATTTGCTAAACGTGACTTGCTTGTGTCAGAGTGAATCTATTTACAATTATTTTAAATGAATGAATTATTTTATTTTCCAAGACAAAGAGGATAATGGAGGTTAGCTTAAAACACATATTAAGAAAGCTCAAGTTCCAGCACAGCTCCTTTTTTTGACATTTCAAGAACTTGGAGATTGAATTTTTCACTAAATGTCAAATCAATATTTATTAAAATTCACAGTTTGAAAAGATCATTCACAATTTTTTTGTTTTATGAGATGGTGCATCATGTTACATCGGAGTACTGTGATGTGAACTGTTAACTGGAGTTATCTAGTGTTTGTCATTTACCCAAAAACAAACTAACCTGGTCCAAGCTGATAGTCACACCACAAATTATTTTCTCAGTGATAGTTGTTCATTTCCTAATCCTCGTCTGTTCCTGGTCTTAACAATTATAAACCAGTCGTGTATCACATGCACGAAAATGTATATTCCCTCATCAGTGACAAACCTGCTGTTGTGAACCATTTATTATTATTTCTCATTGTTAAAGTTGACCTAGCTTGACTTTTGAGACAGGTATGAAACTCTATATTCAAATTGTTTTCGCTGTGTCAATGTGGTCGCCAACTTTGTAATTGCTTTTCAAAAGAGACAAAGCATTGGTGTAATTGATTGCTCTGGCATCGTGAAAGTAAATACCTGGCTCCAGTGTTGCCTTAATGAGTCATTCAAGCAGGTGTGAAAACAGTGACACACCTGTACGCCGTCATGGCTGAAGAAAAGCCGGGCATCAGCGCTCATTCCCATCTGTAAGCAGGTGCTGCCGCCCCAAACTGGAGACTTCCTAATCAGCAGGGTGAACGAGCGACTCTCGTTGCTCCGATAGCAAGAACTGAAAACATCTTAGGTGGAGTTTACACAGGACAAGTACACAAGCGTTAGAAATTTAGTGGTTACCGTTTAAAAATAAAAATGTCTCAACTATAATCAAGATATAAGTGTTAATTATCATAAAATATTCTTCATGCAGACTAAATAATTCTCCTAATTAATGCAATTATCCACTTCTGCTCTATCTACATATTCACACACTGACAACAATTCATACATTGAACTACTAACATGTTGAAGGGAACATCTAAAGAGCTTTTACTGAAACTAAATATGACATTGTTGTTTTTGTACAAAGTCCTTTTGGCCACAGCAGCAGAGGAAAACTGGATTCAGTGTCTCACCATGTGCCAGATTCTCAAACCTCTGGGCCAACTCTTTCATGGAGAGTTTGGTTTCAGTCTCGACCTCCAGTTTGGACAGTTCTCTCAGTATCTTACAGCCGGCCAGAGCGCTCAGCACCGACTCGCCTGCCTGTGACAGACAACAACGGACCAGAGGACAGTCACAACTTTTCACATTGAGCCCCGATGCTGGATTTTGCAGCTGCACCGAGGATCAGGGTCACAAACATAATTTCACTATGAATAATTGTAAGTGAGGTAAGTATAAATTTGAGGTACTTGGAGTTACATTACAATATTAATAGGTCTTTTTAGCCACTAAATATCCTTCAGATTAAAACTTTAACCTAAAGAATTTGCAATATTTTATCATTAAAACAGATGTGAAATACTTTCAAAACATAATTGACATGTCCACTTATGACACCAGCTAAGCATAACATCCCATCTAATCTTCTATCTAGGATGGTTTCATTTAATTAACTTTATTATCCCAAATGTTACAACATCTAAATAAATAAATAAAATAATGAACATGTGTGTATAACAAGTCTGTTTTTTAATCTTTTTCTCCCCAATTAAGTGTCTCATAACCCCATATATTTATCTTGTGACCATCTGGAAAAGCTGTATTAATATTACCACTACAACTACAGAGTGAATCATACATAAATGTCACGTACATATTACAAACAACCTCAACAACAGCAAAACATATTCTTGCTCTCAGCGTCAGAGCATTTACCATCTCCCAGAAGAAAGTGGCCATCTCGCTGCGGTTCTGCAGGACAGCCCAGATGAACAGTGAAGCCCAGGGGAAGAGGCAGCGTCTCTCCCGATACAAGCAGTCTCCACGCAGCAGCTTACTGGCACGCTGATGGATTAAAGAAAAATGAAGGGACAGGTTATTAGGTGATGAAAAAAAAATGACTTTTGCCTTCTCAAAGCTATGATATACAGTATGCATGTACCCTGAGAGCTCTCCTTTTGGATGAGAGCTTCTCTAAGCCCAAAGCATCAAAGTAGAACGGCTGGCAGACATCACCCATTAACAGCTCCAGGACTCTGGACACCTGAGGAAACAGTGAGTACAACAACAAGCACAGGAGTGTGAGTTTAGTCACATTATTTCTGATTCCACATGAACAGAACTAGTCTAGGTACTGAAGCCTACTTCAAACAGGCTGATCTCCACTTCAGGTCCAGTCTGAATGTTCTCTGCTGCCACTTTGGAAGGTGACTCCTGTGAGGTAGGTGCAGAGGCTGCAGTTCCCAGCCGCTCCACAAGGCGGCGCTTCAGCAGCTGGTAAAGCAGCGTCCCGTCAGCCACAGAGCGATAGAGGCTCTCCAGCCTGCCGTAGGTCAGGTAGTCCAGGATGTTCAAGCCATTCTCAGTGAAGAGGCGCACAAACTGGGGCTTGTCATTGATCAGGGCGTCCGTCATGGAGTCTTCCAAGTCTTCATACTATTTGTTTGGATGAAAGTCATTCATTAATTCTAGGGTTAAAACTGATTGGTTCATTCCACATAATGCATCTACTTCACAGCTGCAGTATTTCTTTCAGTGTCACATCCAGTGTGACGTGTTTTTTCCCCCCTCACCCTCCAGTGAATGTCTCCATTGAAGAGTTCACTCTTGGCGATGTCAACCCTGTTCCACGTGACCGCCAGCTTCAGCTCTTCGTTGTAAGGGCTGGCATCCACTGACGCACGCTGCTTACTTGCTAAAATGTACAAAAACACACAGCAAACGTGAAAATGAAAAAATGAAACAAAATTTAGATGTGTTGTGAGCTAAAACACAAGCAAACACTCATAATATGGATTGAGTTGTATGTACCTCCCACCAAGGCTTTGAGCAGGACTGTGTCAAAGTCATTAGGACCCTCCTGCTCTCCATGGTAGATTGTAATGAAGTCTCGGTTCTGATAGATGCTCAGAGCCTGGAGATGGCGAACAAGGAGACAGGACAAGAAAAAATTTAGTTAAATGTTATATACACTGACAGTCAATAAAAATGCATCAACCTATTTTTCCTTTTTTTACCACTCAGAAGACTTAATCCTCAGAGCAGATACTTTTATAACACAGAAACATAGCATCAAAGTTACGTACTTGATTAGAAGAACAAACACCTACACTGAAGTTATGGCCTGATAAATTACTTTCAATTCTCCCTCATGAAAAGTTATCTCATGTGTCACAAGGAACCTTAGAGAAATTTGTCTGAATGAGTGGTCAGCAATAACTTGACTTAAACTGAGCTAAAGTTGGCCAGTGAGCAGTTGTGTTGTTATGATGATCCCCTTTCTATTTGTATGTTTGTTGTAGTTTGTTTTTTTTATAGGTATATGTCTATGTTGAGACAACTGTATAAAGAAGTTGTAGATTAAATTTAATTTTAACTTATGTAAATGATGCTTTGTTGTTGAATGTTTGTTTGTTGTTAAAAAAAGTGGCAAAACAAGGTTATAATTGGTAAGTTTGACTGAGTTGAGCTGATGCAAGAATTAATGTCAGTGACATAATATGCTTGTTTTTCTACTCTTCTCCATGCTTGGTGATTAGCAAATCAACCATATAAATTATTTTATGAGCTGCCACTGTGAGGAGGGTGTGTTGAGGAAGACCTGTGGTGATGTTACTTTCAGTCAAAGAAGCTCAGAATGAACACTGAACAAAAACTTTCAGCGCTTTTTGCAGTGAATTCTGGACATTTTCTTGAATACCTGAGGGATTTAGAGAACAGACGTCCAACAAAAATAAACACAGTTTGTGAATGAGGTAACTGCAGAGCAACAGCAGTTTAGAAATTTGGTACATACAACATACGGAGAGAGGAAGGAGTAGTAGTAGCAGCCAAAAGTCTAAAGGGCCTCTAGAGGCTCAATAAAAGGTCATTACCCTAAATACAACAAGAATAAAGTAAACATAACATGTGCGCTTGACCTCAGGGTTGACTTCATCTGCTGGAGAGTATTAATATCTTTAGCAAATTTTTATGTTATTAAATACTGTAATATGTGTGAGTAAAGTTGGAATTTTGGCCTTAAGGCAATAAAAAGTTAAGAGGTGACTCAGAAACCCTCTGGGATCATAAATATCTGTGTTTAACTTCTTGGCAATCTAGTCAATAGCTGCTAAACAAACAGGGGATACAAAGCCCACAGGCCTCCCTCTTCCTGTTCTACAACCATGTGTCCCTTGCCACAGCACTCACCCGCTCAACTAGTTTGTCTGTGTCTGTTTCAGAGGGGAAGTGTCTCTTAACCCGTTCAGCCACTCTGTCTTTCAGATCCACGCTGGGACCCGCCTCGCTGTCACCCTCGCCAGAAGACTGGACAACAACTGGAGCTGAAGACAAGTTCTCCAGGACGTCGCTCAAAAAGTCAGCCATGCCTCCCGAGCCAGCCAGCACCAGCCAGGGCATATTACTTTTCAGGGACAGATCCACTCTCTGACAGAAAGCAAGAAAAGACAGAAACATATCCATAATCCAAGTATAAGGGGATATTAAAAAAAATGTTGTGACTAATCAATCAAAAAAACAAAAAAACTGTACCTCCAGCATGCTCGCATCCCCCGATATCAGCATACAAAGGACAGGGATGTCAATGGTGCCACTGCCTACAAAAACAAAAAAAACATTTCTACAAAGTCTGATCTTGGTCAATTGTTTGCACTGATTTACTGAGACAGTAGTGGTTGTGATAATATTCTCAGACTGCATTTTTTTCTTGCAGCACAACAGCTGAAACACACAACAGATAAAGGGAGAGTGCCCTGTGAAATTTTTTGACCAGCCCCTGCTTGATTTTACATGTTAAAGAGCCGCATCTCATGATTCATGCAGTGGCATGCAGTGGCTTCCATCCAGTGAATACCAGACAGTCATCTCATAGTCACTCACATGCAGTAATAAAGAATCACCACAAGAGGGCGAAACGGCTCGAAATCCAGGTTTGATGGGGAAGAACATGTTTATAATTGCAAGAGCATTTTACTTATTAGAGAAGTCAGTTTCTATACATTCAGTTTAGAGAAAAGAAAAAAAATCTTGGAACGACTGCTATTGGATGGTTGTCTTTGTAGTCGTTCTATTAGTTATGTATATACACATACTACATACCTTTTAGAACCAGCAATTCCCATGAGAAAATAACAGAAGCAAAAATATTTAAATACGTTTTTGCTCCAAATAATTTTGAATAAAATGTGTAAATTATGCTTTATTATGCCGTCTCTCACCCCATATGCCTGTGCGCTGATGGGAGATGTAGTCCTCCAGCTTGGCTCTGAACCCAGTCTCCCCTCCTCTGCGCCCCACACTGCCATCGTCCACCAGCAGGAAAGCCTGGTAGTTGTTGTCCAGGCAGCAGGAGTCCCGGGTCGTGTTCTGGACATAGTACTTAGCAGGAAAGCTGCCCTGTGAAAGGAGGAATTCAGGGTGGATTTTTCCAGGGGAAATTAATATCTACAGAACATTGGGGGCCTGTGTTGTGAATTGTTTGTTGATTAGTGACAAGATGCATAGGTTTAGTTAAAGTTATTTACATGCAGACAATTATTAAAGCACATTGTTGATTTAGTGTGAAAAACCGCTCACTGCATGAGTTGGTGGACATTTCCTGTTTGACAGGAAATACTTTTATTTTGAAGTTCACATAAATCAACAGTTTTGTTGTTAGCTTGGTTGTTGTGCGAAGCTGCGGCTGAAGTCCGCGATTTTCCATTTCTCTTCGCTTACTGTAAATAGGAAAGTGAGCAGTAAAAGAGTCAATATAAACCGCATCCGTAGTACGTCTTCATTGGACGCTTCCACTTCACGAAAGCCTGTATTCTGAGGTCCCGACAAAGACATATGTATAAAGCTATGCTACTAATGTAAATCAGTAATGTAAAGTTGTGAGAAGTGAATCCGATCTGAATAATTTCAACTAATGACTGACAGAAATGTTTAAATTTAAAGTAATGTTTACAGTGATTGTTGCGCAATACGAGTGAACTTTGAAAACTAAATTTGTAAATATGTGATTGCCTTGTCCAACCTGAGGGTTGACCAGCTGCTCTCGGTTGTGCACGAGGCCCCACGAAGCGACGCCCAGTGCCACCACCTTGTTGAGGGAGACCGAAGAGGCCGCAGTGGCATGATCTCTCACCGCCTCTCCAACACACCTGCCGACACCTTCACGCAACCCTGCTGTCAGGATCCATGCTCCTGGGTGGGAACAGATAAACAGATGGATGAGAAAAGACATTAATCCTTTTTTCTTTTTTTTTGGTTTTGGGCTCATCTCTTAGGAAGCAGGAAGAAAGTAGTAAACATTTCAAGCAACAACCTCTGTGTAATGTGTCACCAAATGCTTGAATTCCCACCACTTTTAGAGAAGCTAATATAAGTTCACACAGCCATATTTGCCTCTTGAAATAATTATGAAATGCTCATATTTCCTATATTTATCACCAGTTCTGTTGTGTGACATGTCTATACATGTAAAATGTAGATTTAACATTTCAGTGACAGCACAAAAGAGACTAGAATTAAATTGGTTGTCATCACTGAAAACTGCATGGGTCAGATTACATAGGAGCGACACTGAAAGAGAGGGAAATGAAAGGAAGAGAAACACATTACTGATCCCCAAGGGGTAAATCCAAGTGTGGTTACAGAGCAGACAGCCTGTCTAAGAGGTAAATACAGAAGCATACTGATCTGTAAAAGGTTGGATTTGAAAGTGTATACAAAATCTATAAATATCATATGAATGCAAAACAAACTACGATGTTTTCATGTGTGACAACAGCTCTCTGCAGCACACAAGCAACATGCGTGCTCTCACTCCTCCACAGTTTCCTTTTCCTTATCCAACAACCTTGTTTGTGTTTTTCCAAGCGGTACAACAACCTGAGTCTAAGTGTGCACCTGTGTGTTTTTGAATATGTCTTATTGGATTTTGTTTTGAGAGAACAACACTTGACCTCAGATGACAGGAGATCAGTATCACTGTATGCCACCTGCACTTGGCAGAGAAGTTAGGAGGAAATGGCCATTGTGGTACAAAATTAGGATCAGACCCCCGGGAGTCATATAGTGTAATGCGACTCCATTTTGTAACAGCTGTATTCTTCCTGCCATAACTACCATGAGTACGTTCTGTGTCTTCCAAGAAAGTGTGGACATTCTTTGTCAGTTCCTTAGTAATGTTTACACATCTGAGAGGGTTTGCACGTGTTAGTCTTTGTGATGCGATGTAAATTATATAATTGTCCAGTTTTTGTTGTCGTGACCTATCATTAAAAAAAGTCCTCAGGTAACAATGAATAAACACTGTTATATTGGTGCTGCATCTTAAGCTGAAACTCTACTTGGTAGCATTCATCACTTGTACAAGAGAACTGTAAGTCAGCAAAGTGAATAAACCAATAAATTCCAAATTACACAATTTCAATAATGATCACAGCTTCCAATTGAAAGCCAACGGAAGTTTAGTGAATTATTTTATGCGTCATGAGGAAAATTCAGGAAGATGATGATGATGTATTCTGAGTAAAGAGGAACAGAAATTCCCAACTAAGCTAACTGATACTACAGGCATACTGTGAACAACACACACACGTTTGACAAAATGCACCCTGACCTACTTTTAATGTAGTGTTTGAAGAGGTGCTTGCTACTTCAGAGTTATCTTTTGCTTTCACAGAGTGGTTACCTGTGCTTTGCGAGGCTTTCACAAGTCCCTGCCTGAGGACCTCACGAACCCAGGTCTTCAGCTTGGTCCTGCCTTCTCCACCCACAACAGAAACCACCAGGTTGGGTGCTGGAAGACCCCAGTGGGCTGTCATTAAGGTGTAGACCATAGACGGGGGTGTGTCCCATGACAGACGCAGGAACTGTGCACCCCATCATGAGAGACAAAATAGAGATTTGATCCACTTAAAAAGGAGCAAACATGTCATAAGTCAACAAAGGTTTAATATCAGAACAAGCTGATTATGTTGTATTGACTTTTAAAACTTCTCAGCACTTTTTCCTAACCTTCAACCTACTGCTGCACCTGAGTAAACAAAGGTAATGCACTGGTACTAAGATCACACATGTTCACTGGCTGCTATAGCTCATGGTCTATTTAAACCATAGACTGTAAATAGAAATCTAAGCAACCGGCTCTCAAAAATGAGACCAATATGGTAGAGGAAGTGCAATATTCCCGACAGCCAATAGACGTTGGCTCCAACTGACTTCAATTCAAAAAGGTTCATTTCCAGTCATGAATGTCAGAGTGATGTCATTAGATAAAGTCAGTTATTTTTACTGATCTGAGGGTCCGTCTGAAAACAAAAGAATCATAATGAAGCAGGTATTAGGTGTCAAAAAGAGGAATAATTAGGGGAGCTTTTGTCTCCAGTGAGTTTGGTGACGAGGTCAAGTCTCACACACATTGGGCAATGACCTCAGGTTCAAGGGTTTGACGCCCTGCCTCAGTCCTTTCATGTCCAAATATGGTCACTTCTGGCTCCAAACAACCAACATGGCGATGTTCAAATGCCAAACTCCTGGTTTCAAATTGTGAGCCCACAAACCAATGAGTGACGTCACGTTAGCTTCATCCATTTCTATATACAGTCTATGATTTCTACCTTTATTTGACTTAACTTATAACTTCAGGAATATGTTCTTAAAACAATACAGATTTGATGACAAACTCTACTGCTAATGAAATTAAACATTTAATGACCATTCAAAGAACATTTATCAGGTAGAACTGACTGGCACCCACATAGCTATGCCTCTTGCTGGCTCCTGCAAACTGAAGCTCTCCAAAGGCATCAGTCGGGTACTCAGATGAGTGCTGGGCGCTGTCCCAGTGGTTCACAATCGCTGTGCTGAAATAGTCACCGAGAGCCACGGAGGCATGGGCATCTCTCGCACCTCCACACTGACACAGTGCGCCATTACTGAGAGAGGTGGAGGGGATAAGACCGTGTGAGATTCATCTCTCCGGTCAAAAGGAGTAACAATCACAAAGCAGCGTTCACTATACCTGAAAGAATCTTCTACAAAGGTGGTGCACACCCTTTTCTTGAAGATTTTGGGGATCCAACTCTGAAAACATGTTCAACAGATTAAGAAAAATAATTTGACATAGATGTTTTACTTGTAAGACATTAGCCTGTGACTGTAGGGTGCAGAAAACCCTGTTCAGATGAGAAATATTGAGTTTGACTCAGAGAAATACCTGGAGATAAGCTGGTGAGGTATGCTCTGTCTAAACACCTGGCTGTGACTTTCAGCATGCTGGTGCTGAAGCTTCAGCTCATGTTTGTAAGAGTTTGCATCCTCACTGCACGTAGTACATTCTGCAGTACAACTACAAACATACGTGTCAAAACAAAGGAGCTCGACAAATTGAAACTGGCCTCTTTCACCACTTTGAAATTATACTTTAAACTATTTTATTAAAACATTTTTATTTCTAATCCACTATTATGTGATGAGGTAGGTACATGTTTCTCACAGGACATTTTGGGCCCAGTTATTTAGAAGTCACCTTAGCTCTTCAAAAGAATAAATAAGATTCTCAAATCAGATTAGATCACATAAAGGCTGAATTCAAGAGCAAAATGTTCCTTAAAATTGGTCAAATAATACAACATTTGTTTTGTGAAGTTTAATAATATTATAATGTATTTTATAATAATGAAATATATTTTCCACTTGATTTGTTTAACCACTATAATGATAAAGTACGTAAGGCATGTATTAGACTGTGTACAATGGTACAGTAGTTTAAAGGATTATTTCATCACAAAATACTCAACATAAACAAAAAATAATATGTAATTTTAACTGTCATCTAAGACCATGAATTAATCACACCCCTTTCTATAATTTCAAACATAGATTCAGAATATCCACACTGTATTTGCGAATAACATATATTTGTTCGTATTTATTTCATGTGTCTTGGATGAGAAGCCAGACTGAAAATGGAAGGGATGTTTGTAATATTTTAATGTTCTGCTTTCTGTCTCTTGACCCCATTCTAGATATTTCACCTGTAGTTATTTATAGAGACAGTAACCTATGTAGTCTCATTCATTGCACTATTAATCCAGATTCTTCAGAAAAAAAAAATCATCCAATGTTGGTTTTTTTTGGCCTGATCACTGACAGTAAAACTTTACATTTCCAGGATTATTTTGAAGTGGATAAAACTTCTTGAACCTTAATGGCAAATCTGTTAACACATTGGCTTCGTCCCACTTAGTTGTACGACCACCAGCGGGCACGTTCATGCAGCTATGCAACTGGCACGGCTAAACGGGTTGGAACGCAGCCACCATTAATGCCATTACATGACTTTTACTCTGCTGAGACAACATAAAAGTTAGCCTTTAACAGTAAGCGTACTCTCTTATCCGTTTTAAAAGTAACTAAAGTAAGTAAATATTTTAAGTAAGTGAGAGAAATGGGTCGCGAAGCGTTTATTCGGTTTTTAACAAGCTAATACGGCAGAAGTTAAGCTAGCTCTGGTGTTGTGAAGCTAGCTTCACTAATGCCGGTTGGACAAGTTTATAAACAGTGTCAACAGACACGAGTAGAAGCAGCTGGGAAATAAGCTGGTCTGAGCTAACCTGCAGTGCTAACGTACTTTTATTTTCCCCAAGCACAGACACGGAAACTGTGAGTATTATATTACACATTACATCAGTAAACGGACAAATGTTTGTAGACGGCTCGCGAGCTTGACTCAGAATCTCGAGGAACTGCCAGCCACAGGTTTCAGGACAACTTCCTCTTACAGGATTCCGCTCTTATTAATCTTTTTGCAGCTTTGCCAAAACAGCACCATGATAGCACAACAGGAGCCGAAGGATTTTTATTTTTACGGAAAGCCTTACCCACCTGATCCTTCTCAGATTTACTGATTGGGTCCCCGCCGCCTCCTTCTCCTCCTGTGTCTCTCATTTTTTCCTGTTTCAGTCGGTGTCAGTGAATCTCAGACAGAGAGAAAGAGAGAGGGAGGGAGATTTGGGAGGAAACACTAAGGGATTTCTTTCATTTTCCACTGAAGAGGCAATTACTGCAACACATTTCCAGCCGTCCCTCTCTGCAGGCAGGTAGAAGAAACAAGGTGCAGCAGCTCAGACAGCAACACACAGGTGAGGGTGTGGTTTCGCAAAATCCTCCAAACCTTGCAAATGGGAGGGGCCACTGAAAACCACAGACATTTTTACAGATAGGGTGTGAGCCCAAGCCAATGCTGATGATAATCTCTGAACAATGCGACTTCGCTTTACTACAAAGATCTCCCCTTTTCTGGTGGAGTAACATCAGATGTGGTGATGACACACAGACAGACCAACTGAACACACACACTTGTCCTCTAAGTGATTTGCTGCTGTTATTGCAGCCTATAAATATCACACAGTCAGGCTCTGATTTCCAACAGAGCAAGTGGCAAGTGGACCGATCAGTCTCACACCATCAAGGGCAGTAAAAGTCTGATTTTTTTTTTTTTAGTTTGTTTTTTGCATGAATAA
The DNA here is from genome assembly GCA_900323345.1 of Pseudochromis fuscus. Taxonomy (NCBI): domain Eukaryota; kingdom Metazoa; phylum Chordata; class Actinopteri; family Pseudochromidae; genus Pseudochromis; species Pseudochromis fuscus. Next base: position 39,358 of record OOFC01048266.1, read on the forward strand.
TGTTAACTTTTTAGGTGAATCAAAAGAAAAAAATAGTTGTATTATGTGTTCTCAATTTCTAGTGTGAAGTTGTCATCCTATAATGATCCATAACCCATCCTGGAGGAGCCTATTATTCCTGATAATCCAAGCCCGCATAAATATAACTCCACATACTGGTATATATTAAATATTTATTGTAAAGCACATATAAATATTGAGGAATTTGTCTTTAATAATAAGTAATATGTTAACATTTCAAACAACATTCAAACATCCACATTCAGTGTGCTTAAGGAGCATAAATCTATAATAAGTACCAGTCAGTCAGAACATATATGGAGACATTTGGTTGTAAGTAGATGGAGACTGTGTTGAGAACTTTCCACCTCCTCAGTCCTTAATAAGTTCCATCTTTCCTTTTGGTCCTATCTGCCATATCCCTGCGGGTCGTTGGCATTTTTAGACTTTTCTTTTCCATTTTTCTCGCTGATTTGGTATAAAGTGTTGGCAAGGTTGTGAACCTGGCACGTCCCGAGCTGGCACCCACGCTGAGGTGCACGCCGCAGACGTAACTTTGCTGCCATTCTGACGAAAAAGGAGAAGAAAAAAAAGCGTTAAATGTCAAACATTGGTACTCAGAATATATTACAAATGTACAATTTAAGTTTTACTGGCAGCCACTGTTGGCAGAATTGAAATAAACACTGTAAGTTCCCCAAAAAAGTAAAAGTAGTGATGCATTAATAACTTACTACAGACAAACAGACCAGTGTTTTCAACCATTCTGGTGTTTTTTGAATTTCTTCGTACCTGTGTTTCAGAGCCTCCAGGTCCAGGTGTTTGATGTCTGAATGAAACGGGATGATCTTCACCAGTGGAGCATGGTGCTCCTGTGCATCCTCTGACCTTTGTTCCCCTACAGTCTGGACAGTTGCCCCCGGGAGGACACTGTCTGCGTCTGACCTGCGGGTCCAACAGAATACAGTATTGACAATATGCCTGACGATAACGCAACAGGTAGACTAGTGAAGCGCAGTTTTTCTTCTTGTGTTGATTCTCCATTTCCAACAAGGCAGCAGTGGGTAAAACATCATTACAGTTGCTCACACAGTTGTTTCTTTTCTGTCATGAGCTGTGTATTTATTGATGTTTTCCACTGACCTTTGAGTTTGTCTCAGTGGGGATGCAGCAGTCAAAGGCACAGTCAGCAGCAGCAGAACAGCTATCTCCATACCGCTATGGCCTATGGAAAAAGAAATCACACAGAGAGGCACACAAAATTATGATGTGAAAAGTTACCAAAACAACAAGAGAAAATGTTCTCAATGGTAAAAAGTTGAATCTCAGATGGCACTCACCGCCAAAGAAATGCAAAAACCTACAATGGCTTGTTGAGTAAAACCCTTTGAAGTCTCTTTCTGATGGTTGAATGCCCAAGTTTGTCATCCCTCTCTACCTCTGGTCTTTTATAGTAGTATGGCAGGGTGAGGGGGTGTGTCTCTAAGGTTGTGATCATACTCCCAGGCCAACTCCCACACTTGCTATTAATCAGCTATGTTGGCAGTTTTATTCCCTATTTACAGGAGCTGTGATGTGAACATAAACAATCTTTAAACAACAGTGTCCAAACATGACATTGTACTTATACTTTAAGTGACCTTGTACCTTCTGTGATGTTTACATTTATTCCTATATTTGCTCTTTGCTCCACCAGCCCGCCCCCCACCCCATTCACATCCTCCTCCATCCTTCTCCTCCCTCACTTCACTTGCTGCTGAGCAATTGTTCCAGAAATCATTCTTTCATTTCCATCACCTGCAGGAAGCCCGCTAAGCCCAAAATAACCCCAATTCTCCTTCAGGCTTTTCTTTATCGCCCCATTTTTCCTGTGCCTTTTTCCCTTGAGTCACTCGTGCCGTCACCATGTTTATTCCTGAAATGTCCTTCACTCACATCCACCTCTTCACATACAGTGTTTCATAAACAAACCCCTTGATCTTACAGTTTTTCTTCAAGATGAGAAGTCAAGTTTGGAAAATATTGGGATAAAATCACAGCATCTAGGATTGGTGAAAGCTTTCTTACTTATCCAAAAAGAATGAGCACAGAAACAAAATTTCATGAATGGAACATGGGCGCATAGTTATATCTCTCTAGGAAATTATCCAGTAATCCCTAATCTTTTAATAATACGGTAAATCATTTGGGAACCAGTGTCACATTAATGTTTTCCTAGTCTCTGCGCTCTGGTTCTCAGCCACGTTTTTTTCCAACTCACAACTTCCCCTCTTCAGTCTATTGTATACCTTTCCTGTGACAACCATCCGGGCAGTTTGCATTGTCAGAGAAGTGCACTGAGTCATCGATGGCGCGCGTGCACACAGGAGCATTAGCAGTCAAATGATGATGATTGCACTCATGATTAAGCGTGATTACACAGTGTAGACCCGGTGACACGTGATGACAACAGGGTCTGCGTGCTGGAGGGAAGCAAAGCGTCTTGGTTGACCAACACCTGCTGCTACTTAGCTTTGATCAGTCACTTGTAGCATAAACATGAACGGAGAAAAAATTGAACTCAAATATGTTTTTTAATACATTCTATAGTCAATAGAAGTTAATTACAGTCATTATTCAGTAATGGACATTTCTATGGCCACAGAGGAGTGTATATTATTTAATGAGGGCTGATGAGGATCTCTTCTAGAGACTATCAGGATCTGTTTCTGCTCCCTGCAAGTAAATTTCAAATTAATAAAGATCTTTACCATTATCTAATTTGTTTTTAAACCCTTTATATTGTACTCATTATAGTAATTTGAAATTCAAAGTGTGATTGGAGGATATTGCAAGATTTTTGATTTAGTGACTTTGTAATAACTTTTTCATTATTGTGTTATTATTGTTAATGAAAACCAAGGTCATTGAAGTTACCTTGTGGTTACGTACTGGTCTAACGTTAAAAAATGTTCCCAAAAATGTATATTTATTAAAAACCTGTATGTGTATGTGATTATACGGTGTTTTTTTGTAGTCCGCTAAAGTTACTAAATATGGTCATTTACCTGATAAAGAGTTTATTAAAGATCCTTTCTGTGTTTTACAAAATTATACTTAATGTTTTTTTTCTTGAAAAAATGTTTGAAATTACATTTACTCCACCTTTTACCCAACTAATCAATCGGAAGCATCATACAAAAATTGAATAAAGGCTTTATAACACACACACATGCACACACACACTGTATTTGTAATTAGATATGTTTTTATTTATGTTTACTTCTTGTGAGTGCCCAAACAGTTCATACATGATAATGTAGTCAACCCAACTGTACACAATTTTGTTCATTTAACCCAGAACTGGGTGACCGTTAACAACAAACAAAATGTTGGAGAAAAACAACAAAATTCTGGTTAAAAACAACATACTGGAGAAAAAAATTACAAAATAAGAACAGCAAAATACTGAGTAAAAAGAACAAAATGCTAGGTAAGAACAATAAAATGCAGAAAAAAAACCTGCAAAATACTGAGTAAAAACAACAATTATGGCTAAAAACAACAAAATGTAAAAACTGCCGTCTTACTGGGGTGAACCCAGCATGTATTTAGTCCAATATTTACCCAGGTTTTTTGTGTATAATAATACAAACTATGGCATAACAAGAGTGTTTAGAATTGACAAATACTATACTTCAAATCCTCAAATTCATATGTTGCTGTAGCGGCAAACAACTATTCTGAAAATAATTTGTTACAGGTTTATATACTAATAATTAATATTTGTTAACATCTTAAGTGTTGCCTAAACTACAGCACACAACATGTTCAGAATCACATTTACTGAGAAGTCCATTCCCACTATATACATACATGCAAGTTTCCCAAACCGGTCATGATGTCACAAAATGCTGTGTTAACCTTAAGTCTTAATTAAAATGAAGCGTCCCCAAAGAGAAGCTTTCATTGTTCAGCTGGTGAATGTAAAAACAATAACAGTCTTGTCGTATTGAACTCTGGACAGTGATACTTAGACATCCAAGTAAATTGATAATAAGTATGCTGCATTTTTAATAAAGAGGCACCTTAGGGGAAAAAATAACTATCCATGGCTTACAGATATTCATCATGACCTAAAACAACCACACTATACTGCAGGCTCTTTTTGCAGGAAGTAACAAAAACATTAAAATCCCAACTCTGTCCAAAAGGCACTCTTACTAAAGTGGATTGACCCTTTAAAGCCTCAACATGTGAAGGTCAATTGTGTTTAGACTATATGCAGCATATAATGCCGCAGGCGTTGTTACACAGTCTGTGATGTCGGTCTGTGTCAGGATGATAAAGTGGGAGAGTCCTGGATTGCGTCAGTAACGGTTGTTTTCTTCCACGTCTCCTACAGGTCACTGAGGGTCATGTGTTTGCTTGTTGCTCTCGTGTGTTGATGCCCTTCGTCTAATTCATCTTGAAGGAATATGCTTGGAGGAGGACAGCCCTTTGTGAGGACCCCTCTGACTTCTCTCCCACTATTGCTGACGTAGTGTGCATCCTGTTGTTGTAAACCTGCAGCAACCAACCGTCCACTTCAGCCTCCCAGGGCCTGTTTCCTCTACCTACTGGGCACAAGAGTAAGCTTTCCTGCCAGGAAGGCCTGTCATTCACTCACATATCATCTTCGCACTTAAGACGCTCGGCTACAAGTGTGTGAACTTCTTTTTACACCGAACACAACAACTGAAAGTAGGTTAGATAAGCTGGAAGTAAACGCTACATCAGAATTGAAGTGCTCGGTTTGCAAATCAGGGGAGATGTATTTCTGTGAAGTTTACTTTCAGCTGTAACATTTTATAATAGAGGACAAAATGTGCATACCGTATTTTCCGCACTATATGGTGCACCTAAAAGCCTTTAATTTTCTCAAAAACCGACAGTGCACCTTAAAATCCGATGCGCCTTATATGTGGATCAATATTGGTTAATTATGGTTTCTTTTACGTGTTTACTGAATCAATGAAAAGTTCCCTCCACGTTTGTGATGCACTAACTACGTGATAAAAAGTTGCACTACCTGTTGTACCTTGCTGTTGGTAAAAGATAATACTACATCACTGACGTTACCTCTGAGAAATGGAG
>OOFC01048267.1:0-24158 GCA_900323345.1 Pseudochromis fuscus
AGGCCAGCCGGCCAAGCCTGTGATACGCAAACCCAAGATCCTGCTGGTGATTGATGATCAGCACACAGACTGGTGAGTGCCAGGTTTCATGGCTGTGAGCATGTGTGTGGGCGGATAGTGAAACAGAAAATAGTACGTTCACGTTATGCTGTTGTTACCAGATCAGATCAACAAATACTGAAGTGAACTGTGAGATGTTAGTGTCACAGGACTGTGGAAGCTCAGGAAAAGTTTTGCTCTTTTAAATATTTCAACAGCAGTACATCAGAGCTAGGGTTGGGTACCGAAATTCGGTTCCAAGTAGTAACTGAATTAAATTTAGTGAGTACCGGGTACCCATAAAAAATTATATTTTCGGTTCCGCTTATTGGTTCCTAGATGTGTTCATTTTACACAACGGCTGCAAACGGACCTTAGATATCTGCCAGGACCTGTCTGTCACGTATCTAACACATCACATGACACCGCATGGCAACAGGAAATGGACTGGGGAAAGCGGTTGAAAGTGCAAGAGTACGAGCGGCAAACGTTGAAAATGCAGCACGTGTGGGAAATGAATATGTTAAATATACATTTAGCTTCCTGTTTGTTGTTTTGGAATCGAAATAAGGAATTGTTAGGAACTGGAATCGATAAGCAGAACCAAAATGGGAATCGGATTCATAAAAATCCTAACGATAGCCATCCCTAATCAGAGCTCTCAGAGTTACTGTCATCACTGAGTAGAAATAACCTCTGTAGTTCTGTGAAGTCTCTGTGAACAGGATATGACAGATCAAACTTTATTTTTACGTTTAAGCAGAATAAGTGTGAGCTCCTTTGATTTATGGCAGGTGGGCGCTACTAACCAAAAGAAATGTCCATGTACACAATACCTTTGTCAAAGAGGTTCTCTTCTTGATCTTCATTAATTTTAATTTAATTCAATTTCTTTTATTTTGTTGGAGATAGAGAGAGTGGTAGGGTGTTATCCAAACAAATAGCTCATCTGAACCCCCCCACTGATATTGAAGTGCTATTAATCTTATCTTCAGAGTCTCTTCAGGAGTGTTTCACAAAATGTCAAAGGATTCCTCTTAACTCAAGGTTTTAGTGACAACTTCTCCGTGTCAGTAAGATAATCAGTCGTCAAAGTTCTCAAGAAGATGAGTAGAAAGTTCCTTTTTCTTTTCCCATTTCCTAAATTAAAAACATTCACTTTACAAAGAAGATCTCATTGTTTACGATGAACACGTCCGTCCTTGGCTTTAACAGCTTTTTACCATAACTCTCTGCGCTGAAATAAAAATCGCCATGGTAACGAGAGGAACGTCCTTTGCTGTGGAGATGACAGAAAAATAAATGAGCCTTAATGAGAAGAGATGGGCTCATCTCTCACCAGCAGCACATGCATGAATGCTGGACGCTGATATGGACTCGTGTCCGCTCGGCGCTGTGGACGGATTGATTTCCAGAGCTGCAGCCAGTTTATCACGTTTGTCTTTCTGAATCAATAAACCGCTCTTCCATTTCATGAACTGTTATTCTGTTGCCTGACATTTTGCTGGCGGATCGACCTCGGCGAGGCTGTTATTAGCCTTCTCCCAGCCCTTTGAATTTATCTCCAGAATTAGCGGGGATCATTATGTACAGAAGCCTCCTCTGCGGGGAGATCAGGCCGGGCTCTAAAAATGATCACTGAATTAAAGCGCGCCGCTGACAGCTGTGTCAAAAGCACCAAGATTTCTCTCAATTTTGTGAAAAGCCGAGCGGCCTCTTCTCTTTAAGCCGGCTGGCTGAAATCCCCAAAGGGCCCCGTTCCTCTTCACAGCCCGGTGTTTCTGAAATGAGTCGTCAGGGGATCATCCAGCCTCATCTCTGAAGGAGCGTCCTCGCTCTTGAGGGAGCAGCGGGGTTTCTTTATTCACCTAAACAAACTCAGTTACTTAACTAAAGGGAATACCACAGGCTTTGACAAGTGATAGGTTGCACAGATCACAAGGGGAAAGTATGTTTTAGTGATTTGTTTGCGAATCACAGCAGCACCTGGACAATATAAAGCAGCCCAGTGCAACAATAACCCTGCAATAAATCCACCTCTGAGGGTTTAAATGTTCCAGTTTTGATGATACGGTGACAACAGATGGTGATTAATAGTTTGCGGCTTTGTTGTTCTGGGTTGGACTCTATTGTGATGGATTACAATTATTATGTCAAAGTATTGTGTGATCTGCATCTCCAATTTATTTTTGTCTGATCTGAGCCTTTGACTCACTGTGACTCATGCTGTGTGCTTTTTGTATGTTTAGAGCGGTTGGAGTAGGATTCATGTGGTAGAGGTAATAGATTTTCTTGAATTCCTTTTACTTTTGAAGACTTAATAACCCCTCCAGTCAAATATGTGCTTTGCTTAGTGTTGTTTTACTTGGATGTTTCAGAGTCAGGACAGCTGGACTTCATGACCTGGAAGACTTCAGATGTCTTACCAACTGTTTTAGGATGAGGACGTTCAGGATCAGCTACAGAAACCACTTACAGTTTCACCTGAGATGCAGACAACTTGGACCCTGTTTACACTTAGTTTTAAAATAAGCCTCCAGCAATCGGATCACCAGTGGACAGCTGAGACACATCTTTGTTTACACCTGTATTTAACATGTGTTCAGATGTCGCTATGGCAACGTTAGGACCCGTGCACGAAGAAGACTAAACGCAAGAAAAGCAGCAGCTTTCAGTCCTGCATTGGTCAGATATTTTCTGTTATTTCCTTGTTGGGGACACATGAGGACACATTAGCGTTCACACTACAAAAGATATGTGGTTAAATGTGTCCCAGACCACCTCCACATATGGTTTGAATGATCAGATCTCAGTGTGTCTTGGTGATCTTCACATTTTTATTTAGTGTTGTCCACTTGTGATCTGAAAACCTGAGATGGATCTTAAAACCAAGTGTAAACGGGGCCTCTGAGTGTATTATATAGTGTACTCGGGTTAAGTTTTTAAAACTGAATATTATAGAAACTACTTTGCAACATCTTTTCCAGACTGTTAAACAACAACAACAATAACGGTGTAAAGACGGTCATGGACTCAGACGAGCCAGCTGGAGACTGAGACCACAGAGGTAGACTGATCTTTGAGAAGACACAGGTCCAGCTCACCATGTCTCTGTTAGGACTGTAAACACCACGATCACATCTGTTTGGCACAGTGCTGGAGAATGAGCGAGTTCAGAACAACGATCCCAACACAACAAAACCAAGGAAAGAAAAACACAAAAATTCCAACAACTACAACCCGGAGCCAGCAACACGGAGGAAGAAGAATAATTTAGTTGGAGGCAAAAGAAAGATAAATACACAGTGGATAAAACCCACGACAGGTGGGTGAAGCCAATCGTGATCCAGTATAAACCTTATACAAGTGTGATGAGGAAAGGACAAAATGTTTTTCGTAATGTTTTCTGAATAGTAGATGGAGTGATTTCTCTTCCACAGAGCTACTTAGTGAACTTTTAGCTTTTTACTCCCAGTTTCATAAGAAGTTTAAAAAAAACCAAACTCAGGTAAAAGTACATACTGTATGAAATCGTCCTGATAGGGTCTAGTTTTCTTTTCTGTTGATTTGAACAGAACAACCTCAGAAACTGGACATGATGTGAGTTTCAGCCTGGTGTTTATAGGTCTGATTGTTGGTCACACATCATCATATTCCTTTTTAAATCTGTATTTTTCAGATCAAACCAGACTGGATTACATTTCAGTCTTTACCTTGTAACTGTTCCATCGGTGTCCACAGGGTGGCAGTGTAGTGCAGTTAAAGCCTCTGAGAGAAACATTCATCAGCTGCTCCCAGGCTGTGATGGTTCTGTGTAGAAGTAAAGACTTTGACCAGCAGATGGTGACACCTGATAGAGACACAGGATATCAGTCAGAAACACATACAATACTCGACACGGACATGACTTATATGTAAATGCATGTTAAGTTATTGTTGGGTTAAATAAGCTAGTATTAGGAAATTAGGAAAGAAATGAAATTCAGATGAATCACTTCATCCACCAATCAGAAAGCTGCACTCACTGGTGTGGTTTGTTTGTTTGACTTTGTTCCAAACTGTTTTCTGAAGTTGAAGTTTTTGAAGTTTTTAGGAAAGAGCTTGGAACTAATAACTAATCAATATTTAATCCAGGTTTCTATTTCAAACTTTAAATCACAGTTGCAGGAGGGAGGCAGCGACACTCAGCTCATGGTGACTGTTAATTTACTTAGAGCCCAATTCCTGCAGTTTGAATTATATACGCTTGAGATATTCTTGTGGTTAAAACTCCATAGTCCTGTTGCAACACACTGATAATAGGTACATATTTTGAATGAGGAGGCAGGTCTGACCTTTGAACCTGAGGACATTGCCCAATGTATATGAGACTGGAGTTCATTCCTAGACTAGACCTGTCAATCAAACTAACCACGCCCCTAAATCATCCACTTCCCTCAGCCTAATATCTCCTCATGATAAATGATTTTCAGATGGACCAGATCTCTAAGAAGAAGAGCTGACTTTAGCTAATGACATCACAGTGACATGTGGAAAAAATTATTTACTATTACATGGTTGAAAATGAGTAGTCTTGAATTGAAGTCAGTTGGGGCCAGAGTTTTTGGAGCCAGCATCTAGTGGTTGTCGGAAGTATTGCACTTTTGAATTGTCTGGGGGAGTGTGAGACTTCAACAACCCTTTGCTTGGACTTTGCATCGGTGAGATGTCAGGGGAAAATTTAAAGCTTGACTTTGACTTTTAGATTTCAGTGTTGTAATGAAGTCAAGAAGACTTTAAAGCCTTTGCAGAGCCGTGTAAATGAAGCCCCTCAGTCTACAGCAGATTACACTCTTTAATTTTCTTTCATCTACAGATCCACTCTTTTTCTCTGGAGGATCATTTGCAAGATGTCTTTGACAAATGTCAGCTCTGAGAGAGCCTCTGATGCTGTTAAAGATAAGACTGAGTTCACAAGTCTAAATATCCTGATGCTCAGAAAGTGACTGTAAATCTCTATCAGACTGTAGATGTGAGTGTCGGAGACCACTTCACCTGCTGCTGAACAGTTAGCGCTCTGCTCCCTGACACAAGTAAAACTCATAAAACGGACAAATATTTGGCTGCTGCTTTGGAAACGTATCTGTGACACGGTGTACTTTTAAGACAGCATGAAACCTGCTTCTGGGCGACTAAGTGCTGCTGATTATGAAACAGGTTTCGCTCTGTGCCGCTTCACTGTGCTGAATTGCTCAAATTGACAAAGTTAAGATAAAAGTTTCAACCTCACTCGCCAAAGTTTCACGATTTGCTTTATGGCTCAGTAGTGATTCCAGATGTAATCTGTTTTTTTGTTTTTTTAAGCCACATGAGTCCAGAAATCTTCCAGCAGTCACCCTCTAAACAGATGTGCTGTGTTTTTTATGCATTTCCATAAATCAACATTGTTCTTATCCTATCTGTGGTCACCAGTTTAACTGGGGCTGCAGCAGCCGGCAGAACGGTTTCATCTGGAGGAAAACCTGTGATGGATGGACAGCTAGTCCCAGCTCAACCTTACTGTTTTGCATTGGCAGATATCCACTTGATAAGTAATAATAATAAACTGTAACAATCCCCAACAACCTATTCTCTGTCAGTGTTGGCGGGATGTTACTGTTACTGTCTGTTAACCAACAGAGCCTCGTGATTCCAGGCTGGGATAAACTCTTCTGTGCTCACAAAGTTAAATGAGCTGTCAGCAATACTTTTATTTAATAATTAATTAATGATCAACTGGTGGAAAGGTGTCATTTATGCCTGGGTCACACTACAGGAGAATCAGGATGATTTCAGGTCCGATTTGCTCCTTTTGAAAATCTGGGGGCTCTTCAGACTCTCAGCCATATGGGGTTGATTATCTGCTCAGATTATCCTGTAGGGTGAGTGGTTATCAGAACAAATCGTAGAACTCCCGAACTTCACGCAGAGGAACCAGGGCCGTCCCGATAACATTGAACATGCTTGATATGTAGGATTTAGAATCGGGAGGAAAACATCTGCAGGGATACACTGGCTATTACAGTCTTGCGAGATTCCCACGAATCTCACAAGACTACAGTGGCTAGCACACCATACAGTTAAAAACTCAACAAAAGGTCCCGCTGAAGATCACACAACCCATGTTCACTTCATCTCGACAACTATTTCTTCATCCATTCTCCAACCCCAAACAGCTTCACTGCATTGTTAGTGATGAAGACTGTATAATGGACTAAGCTAACGTGATGCCACCTGTTGGTTTGTGGACTTTCTGAAGCCCGGAGTTTGGTCTTTGAACATCACCATGTTGACTTAAATGTCAGCACTTTGAGATGTCTGGGATATCATTGTTTACAGACCTGTGGGGACTCAGATCTGATCAAAAGACACGACTAGCGATAATGTGATTATGTTTCTCTTATTACTTACACTACTGTCTTTACCCTTTTAAGTCCTTTTTATTAAAATACTTCCAGGACCTTGTAATGTTGGCCTGACAGTTTCTGCACTTTCTGGTTGATGAACTTTTACCCTCTTGGATCCTGTCTGAAGAAAATACAGAAGAATCTGTTATAATGGCTGAATGTTAACAAGACAGTGTTGCTATTTCACCACAAGAGGACAGCAGTGTTCATTTTATAGCATCAGTACAGCTGGATTATACCGCGGCAGAGTTTTACGTTCTCCCAGTGCTTCATAGTTCAGTTTACTATCATAAAACAGGAAGAAAACCAGCAGAGAAAGTGGAGCCAGTGAAGTTCTCAAATAGATTTTTCTCTTATGTCAGCATCACAAACATTTTCTTGAGCTTGTGCTATGATGCCAGACATGTTACTCATCAGTCCGTCTGTATAGTCCTCCCTGACCATGAGGGTGTCCGTCCATCCATCGTTCGCTCCCTCGGGCTGAGTTTTCCTCGTGGGCATTCCAGCAGAGAGGCTGGGGTCTCTGGGGAAACCCTGCTCTGTCCTGACAGGCTTGGCCTCCAGCAATGACTGATGCACAATAGCAGTACACAGCACAGAGAGCATCACCGCAACCACCAACAATCCCTTCTTTTCTGCCTCCATGTCCCTCTCTCCCTCCCTTTCCTGCAAACACGTAAGGGCATTTGCCAAGTAGCTGTCAGTCTGTTTGCACTGTGTTCTGAATCATATGAGCATCTGATTGCTCAATTCAGCCCCGCTCTGGCAAAGTGTTTACTTCTTCATGTACGTAGCAGAGCACTTTGAGATCCTCTGATTGCCCCGAGCCATATGAAGAGAGTTTTAATTTCATGTTTTGTCTACAGAAGAAGCAGGAGCCCACACGCTGGCAAAAAGAAGCCGAAAATCCTTTCATGGCATTTGTTAATCTATGCTGCGCCTCACGAGCAGGGCAAAAGTTCATCAACTGGAAAGTGCAGGAACTATCAGGCCAACATTACAAAGCACTGGAGCTGTTTTAAAAAAAGGACTTAAAAGGTAAAGATAGTTGTGTACAGAATTAGAGGAACATAATCCCACTTTCTCTCACCGTGTCTTTCAGTCAGATGTGAAAATCTGAGTTCTGTATACAACTACATCTCTGGTCAGATTTAGATTAAGTGTCAGCATTTTCAAATTACATCACCGTAGCAACCTGAAAACTGATGATACCTGACATGACATACACTACATGACATGCTCAATTTGTCTTTGCGTTGTGAATAAGTGAATTCCAACAACTTCCTGTTGTTGGACATGGAGAGCACAGACAGTTGTGTGCTTTTATTGGTACACATGATGTCGCTAGGTGCTTCTTTTCAACCACAGACTGTATATAGAAGTGGAACAAGTGACAGGGACAAAACGAATGCGTCTCCCCCAAAAACGGATATTTACATCTGCGTCCACACGAAAATGTCGAAAAACGCTGTAGTCAATATGCGGGGCCTGTATGTGGCGCTGTAACGATGCCACAGAAACACACCAAAACAAGGAAGAAGACACGCAGCATGCGCATTAAACTCGTACGAGGTAAAACCAACACCCACAACAACACACACTTGTTGCTCACGGTAGTTGTGTAGTTTCAGGAGATTTTGCTGTAAAAGTCAAAACAAGCCCAGTAGCTGCTGCAGCACTAACACGACGCTGTGTTCCACCATTTTTACTGTTGTTGTCGGGGTTGCGCAGGTGAGTTAAGGGTCAGAGGCGGGGCTCTGGTGGCAGCGTTTCAGGAGAATGCGTATTCGCTGTCCACACGGAGATGCAGCGGGTGGCGTCTTCAGACTTTCCCACTCTGGGACCCGGTTTCAAGAAGTATTGGTTTCGGTTGACAAATCTCCGTCTCAGTGTGGATGCAAGGTGTAAACGATAAAAAACATTACCTCCAAAACCTTCTTTTTGGAGGTAATGATTCATACAACAATCAAGTCAACCGTGTCCTGTGTGACTCCTGATTTCCTCAAACCTCCACAGTGAAGGTTAAGACCGCGAAGAAGTTAGCATGACTCGATTCGAGCCACTACAGCCACATTAATACATAATACGCAAGTTTGAAAAGACAAACCAAAACAAGGTCACCTGTGTTATTACAACAACAACCATGTGGTTACCGTACCAAACAATCTTGATAATGTGAGTAGGCACAGGAAGTGAACAGTGCTCTCATGTGTTTTGTTGATGTGGTAGACATATGTTGTTCAATGAAACGATTGATGCCGCTGTTGTTCGTGGGAGGTCTCAATATGTCATACGAAGTAGTTCGTTTAAAGCGCACTGAGCCCTTGATGTGTGTGGAGGTTCATCTCCCCCACATCCTGCCCTCTTCTTACAAGCTTCCTAAGTAACCAGTCACAAGACCTCACCGGCTTCCCCCATAAACTCTGCCACTTGTTTGTTGGGATGTAACAATCAAAGATTTGATTGGTTGGATTGGGTTTACCAGTGAAATATTTAGATGGATGTCTCTTCCAACATTTGTGAATTGCAGCTATATTAGGTATTTGATTTCTAGCTAAAGGCATAAATCGATTAATGCTATGATAAATGTTTTTCTGTGTGTTAGATAAGTTGGTCATAGTGAGAAATGCAGGAGAACTACACCTAAATCTACAGTTTCCAACAGCTTTTTTTAGCTGATTGTTTTGGTTTCCTGACCACAGTGTAACTATTGTGGTTCTGTTTCACATCTCTAACATTTCCCTCGGGAGCTTTTGAGAAAAGCACTAAATGAAATGTAATGTTTGGGTTGCGTTTCATATGAATGATAATGCTGCTCCATATCTGCACCATATCAACTTTAAAGGTACAATGATGTTCTGTTTACAGCGTCTTTCAGCTGCACCCAAGTCCTTGAAAAAACAGTTACTGCACGTTTAAAGCTCAAGAACTTTAAACTGAACCCTGTGTCTGATATCCATGAAAACATGACCCAAACCAACACATGGAAAAATTTAATCTTCATGTAAAAATATGTGGCTATAGTTCTGTAAACACAGCAGCATAACATCAGCTTTGGGGTAGTGGTTAGAAATAGACGCAGTGATAACTTGGAGGGGCAGTTGGTTTTGTCTGCATACATGACTCATGCTCTTCCTATTAGTGGTACACAAAAGAAGGAACATATTCTCATGGTTAAAAAAAAAAAAGGAATTCAGCTTCATGGTGTTTATGTAGTGGGTGTGTGCTCGATTGAGAGACGGAAAGCCCGGACCTCTTTGCGGAGCCAAATGTTTACATTTGAACACATGTAAAACCAGAGAGCCCGGCGGCCTGTAAATTAGATCAATCCCTCAAAGTGACGACATGTTTTGCAATGCCTTGAAACACATACCAGTCATTTTTAGCCGGTGAGCCTGCTGGTCCTGCCTCGTGCTCTGTGGCAGCGGTGATCCCGAGTGACCGGGGACATCGCCTGTCTAGTAATTTAGGTCAGTGTTGCTGAAGATTCACGGCTTGCAAAATTACAGAGAATGAGGCGGCATGAGACCCGAGATCTTTCAAGTCCGACAGCTGGGAGATGTTAAGAACGAGATCCTCCTCAGCGACCGCAGTGAACGTTAATGAACGGACCTAAAAGGACAGATGGAGGCAGATGAAAAACAAAGGAGGCGGACGTGGGGAAGACGGGCCGCACAAGGGAAATATATTTTACTGTGAGGAGGTTGGGAAGGCACTCAAAATCCCAAACAGCCTGTCCCAGTAACTGAAGGCCTCTAGCATGTAGCCTAGATCCTCCAGCCTGAAGCTCTTGACAGATTGTTAACTGTCCCACGCATGTGAAGAGTGAGAGTTCAACGCTGAGACCCATGGAGCACTGGGACATGGCTGCGAAGACAAAACAATAAAAGATTTTAAAACCTGTTTATGAGAGTGGAGATCCGATGTATCCCAGCTAACGGTGCTCTTCATTTATATATGTATTGTCAAATTAACAGTGTGGTCCAGACATGATTGGTTTAAGTGTTTTCTCCAAACTCAAACCCCCACTAGAAAGTACTCGGAGAGCACAAACCTCCATCAAGACATAATCCAGCTGTACTGATGATATAGACTGAACACTGTTGCCCTCTAGTGGTGAAATAGAAACACTATCTTGGTAAAGCATACTCCAATGATAACAGGGATAAGAATGGGGATTTTTCCGAGATATTTTTCAGGTGGGATCCTATTCGCAGATCTTGTTCAAAATTGGATCATTTTATTGAGAATCCATTCTGTAGTTTTGTTGCAGACAGACAAAAAAAAAACCCAACGCTTGCAAAAACATAACTTTCTTAGCAGAGGTAATCCCATAACATTACAAATGGCATTGATCTTAGCGTGGTGTATTTCAGAGCAAGATACAGATTTTATCTAACATGGGTCATCAGCACATAAAATAATCAGCCTGTATTACCTGTTTAGTAACTTCCCTTATGAAATTTGGACACCATGAGCATAGACGATGAAGCTAACTTGACATCACCTGTTGGTTTGTGGACTCACATTTTGAAGCCAGGAGTTTGGTATTTGAACATCGCCATGTTTGTTGTTTCCGAAGCAGAAGCGACCATATTTGGATATGAAGGAAGCGGGTCTAACTCTTGAACCTGAGGACACTGTTCAATCTGTATGAGACTCAAGTTCAGGGCTGTTCTCAGGGACGACCGAAGCTGTCAGTCAAACTAACCACACCTCTAAAGCTTCCTGTTTTTGAAGCCCAATGATGAAATCGTCGCTTTTCTTCTCAAAATGTTACTTTTATTCACAGCTTTAGTTTCTGATACACTACTAAAAACAATTCCCATTCCTATCAGCCCTCTGCTGCAGTATTTGGTTAGTGAACTATAATGGCGGACACGGTAAACATTCCCCCTGGCATCATCTACAAGTTAGCACTGCCTCTGTGATCACTTAGCATTAAACTATGTGGAGGTACAGCCTTGTTGTTAGCCTCTTGTCCTCAAAATGAATCTGTTTTGCCTCGAGGAGTATGTTAGCATAACTAAACGGTCAATAAACAACTTTAATTGTGCAGTGTGCACTTAAATGAACCAAACAGAACAACCATCCACTGTATGTTGTTTTTTTTTTTTTCACATGTAAACTCCATCTTTAAATAGTGCACAGAATCCACATGTGCTTCCCTCTCAGTCTGAATGCTGCAGGTCTGATGGTCAGGGAGATAACTCTTCACTAACTTGAACTGCATTGTCTCAAACAGATGCATCATTGTACAATGATTTCTGAGAGAAAACGTTGAATTTAAATGGTAAATGGAGTACATTTATATAGCACTTTTTAAACTCGGTCTCCAAACGCTGCACAAGGCCCCTCATTCACCCATTCATACACACACCAATGGCTACAGAGCTGCCATGCAAGGTGCTAGCCACCATTGGGACCAACTGAGGGTTTTGCTGAAGGACACTTTGAGGAACTGGGGATCGAAACCACGATTACGATTCGTAGACAACCCGCCACAGCCGCCCATTTAATATATATATAACTTTTTAATATAACAACCATGGTTTCATTTGACAGAGGGACTATCCCCCAATCTAAAAGGGGTTTCTCTGTATTAATAGCACTTTATTTCACTAGTCTCTTTTTGCCAAGGGATTCTGTTTATTTGAAGCTCTGCAAGGACGGATTCTGTAATCATGGAAAATGTGAGTCATTATTTTGCCTACTTGCAAGGTATTTTGGAAGGTCTGTTGAAATTTCAGCCCTCCGTCGATCAAATAAACAAAAAGATATTTTAGGGTTGTTTTGACTGTTTGGAGCACGTACTCCTGCAAGGGAGTAATCCACATGTTGAAGGGCACACATGATCTGAAAAATGACAGGTCAACCCATGATGTGTAGTGATTTAGACTCTTTGAAACTTAGAAATGTCATATGTGCACAATACAGTAAACATTTAAAAGTATTTATTTTTTTGTCCATTCAATCAGTTTGTCTTCTTTTTCCTTTCAGGGCGAAGTATTTCCGAGGGAAGAAGCTGAATGGAGAGTACGAGATCCGAGTGGAGCAGGTACTGTAGATTTAATAAAGACCCTCTATGAAATTTAAACCTTTGAATTACTCATTTAAGTAATTTTAAGTAATTTCTCTTTTATGTTTGTGTCCAGTCCATCAATATCTTGGAGAATCTTCATAAGTTTTTAGTCCAAATTACACAATTTTTATTAGATTCTGTGGTTGAATAACTCCTAAATTATTAATTCACAACAAGCTATATAACAAAACAATTATTTTCAACTCATTATCTTTATATATTCCAAATGCATTATCAATCTAATATGATGAAGAAATCAAAAACAATCCCACTGAGATATAATAAAAAGTATTTTCTACACAATCTGAAAATAGTTGTTTTAACTTTTCATATACAGTAAGCTACTTGGTAAGTGGTCAAAAATGTATCGACTAATTATTATCTGACTGAAAATTTGGATTTTTTAAATCAAGTTTTTTGGAGCCAGCATCTAGTGGCCATTGGTGGTATTGCACTTTTTGGGACTTGGACATTAACTTTACTTTTGAGGCTCAGTGTCTACGTCCATTTGAATGTACAGTCTGTGGTAAATACCAAGCTTTTAGTCACCGTTGACTATTTCATTTTTTTTGAAAATGACAGAGAGATATGTTTTAAGTAACATTACGAACGTTTTGTTTTCTCTGCTGTACCAAAATCATACAAAACTGTGACTGTGAAAAACGCAGACTGTTTCTTCTTGAACTTTTCTTGCTAGCTGTTTCCCTGCCTCCAGCCTTAATGCTTAGCTCAGTATAGCTAATCACTTACTAGCGGTATCTCCATTTTAAAGGGAACAGAAGTATCTTCTCATTTAACACAGAAGCATATTTCCTCAAACGTTGAACTGTTCCTTTAAAGAAGAAGGCAGTAGGCACAGAAATATGTTTATATGTCTAGACGTGTAGTATTTACAGTGTGTAGATGGCATCTAATTTACTGTTCGGTTATACATGTGCAAGCCATTGTTGAGGCTGAAGCTGTCTTTGAAATGGGGCGGTGGGTTTTTATGGGAGAAAGAAAAGGGACCACAAAAAGCTGGACCGGTGATTTTATAGTGTGTTTGCTCTCTACTGTTGTGGTCACATCGTCTTTTTGAGTCAAGACTTCTTTACGATGTCTCCACGATTATTTTTTTTAATCTATCAGTGCTATTGAACCCCAGTAACTGAGTAGCCCCCCCAACAGTCGACTATAGCTTCGACTTGACCTACTTAGGTCTTAGACTCTTTCCCAGAAGCCCCCCACGTTGATGATAATAAGTCGGTGGCTAATTGCCTTCAGTGGCCAGACCCTTCGTAGGTTTGCGCACCACGCTGAGAGCCCGAGGACGACGGAAACCTGATCTCTGTGTGAAAAGTTAGCGACATGCTGAGATGAACCCTTTTAGGGAGTAACAATAAAAGCCTGTTGCACTTTTTCCCCCACTCTTCAGTCCCACTTGTGTTGGCTTTTAACATCTCCACCCAGCAAACGTTTTGACATCACATAGTCTTTAACAGCGGTCCGTGCCAATATTGAAACAGAGCACCAACATTAAGGTCGCAGAAATACAAGACAGTTTCCAAAGCTGTTTTCCTCATCATACTGTGATTATGCACGTCTTGCATTGATTGACTCAGCCAACGTGTGCCAGTTGTCATCCGTCATTTTCATGCAGGGTAAGCTCTCCAAAGCAGTGCTCACAAGCCCCAAACCATCATAACTCTTCCACTGGCTTGTCTGCTGCCATATAAGGTGCCATCTTTAGACTCAGGCATAGACTCACCACAGCATGTGATGCTGCGAAGCTGAGGCCTGATGCCAATCTCTAAGAAAGAGAGAGCAGCTTTGATTCTCAGATGTAATATCTCACATGAAGGCTGCCCTGCCACCTCCACCTTCCCCAGTCACTGCCCTTTATCGCGGATTATTCCCTCTTATTTACACGACCCATTTTTAAGTTGATAGATGCCTCAGGTCCTGTGTCCACTGAGTAACTCTGTTTTTGTTTTTTCTTACCACTACACAGATGCTTGTGGGAGCGCCGGTGGTGGTTTCTTTGTGCTCCTAAGTGGCTAATAAAACCAGGCTTGAAGCTATTGCCTTTTCACAGAGTCATATGTTCAGTAGTAGTTCCCGATGCTCCCGCTGCCAAAAACACGCCAAGCCCCACTCACAGTTTGATCTGTATAACAGCATACCTTTCTGGAAATGAAAAACAGACAGAAATGTGGAGCGAGGTTTCCCTCTGTTAGTGTGTAAGTTCAGGGCCAAATACAAAAAAAGATCTCCAACACACTAAACATGTATACAGCTGGGAGTTGTATATTCTTCTCTCGTGCTCTGTCAGTTAATCCCGGGTGGGCTCGAAAGCAGAGAGTTAATGTGCGGTTACATCAGGTCACTGCTCATACATCATAAGCCTCTGACTCACTTAAATCATGAGATCGAGAAAAATGATAACAGTAAAAACTACTGTCATAGAGTTTCCAACATGTGCCGCTTCTTTGTCTTTACACTGCTGTAATCCTCGTAACATTTGTAACTAGATCTACGCTAGCAGCTGTGTGAGGCTGTAACTTCGCATGGCTGAGCCTAATGCTAACAACAGTGCTAACATCCAAATGTTTAGTGTATATGAAAGGTTTACTCTGATCATCATTTTAATTTAGCTAGATAGCATTAGCATTACACACAAAATACAGCCGAGTGCTGGGATTGTTATTAGTTTTCCAAGAACTTTAAACAAGAAAGATGGATACGTCATTCAAAATACATCTTTTGATTAATTAAGTAGCCTCGGGATTGGCTGCTGCTATATTGTTTATTTGTGGCTGAATGCTATGCTACATGTGCAGTTCTCCACAGAGATAGGAAGGAAGGGAGATGCCGTTGAAAAAACACATCTGGCGACAATAGTCTACAATTAAATTTGTTGCCAATTATTTTTATTTTCTATTTTTGTCGACAATGCCAACTCATCGTTGTCCCTCTAATGTGTATAAGACTGAAGTTCCTCAGTAAATTGGTCTCCAAACCACCTGTAAATCATTGGAGAACAGAGCTGTCAACCAAAGTAACCACGCCCTCAATCTTTCTCTTTTCGAAGCCTAATATAATGATAAAATGTTTTTCAGATGGACCAGATCACCAAGACAAGGGACTTTAAAAAAATGACCTCAGAATGACTTGTGGGAAAAAATGCATTGACTGAATATTTCAGGCTTG
Organism: Pseudochromis fuscus; assembly: GCA_900323345.1. Classification (NCBI taxonomy): domain Eukaryota; kingdom Metazoa; phylum Chordata; class Actinopteri; family Pseudochromidae; genus Pseudochromis; species Pseudochromis fuscus. Next base: position 15,736 of record OOFC01048267.1, read on the forward strand.
AAAACTTTGATTTTTAAATTGAAGTCAATTAGAGCCAGCATCTGGTGGCCATTGGTGGTATTGCACTTTTTTGCACTTCTACATTGGCTTCACTTTTGAGACCCAGTTGCTCCATCTTTTATGTAATCAAAGCAAAAATCCTTTTTTCAATGAATCAATGCAACAGTTCTAAAACCTCTAGAAGTTATGTCTTCTTACTTTCTCACAGTAGATGGTTGATGATAATTTTGCCCACTGACGGACTCAGTGTGTTATCTGAACAAATGTCTGCGGCTTTACAGTTAGACTCAAGGAGTTGGTGCAATCATTCAGTAGAGTGGTGTATTCGACAACAGATCTTTTAGTTCAGGGGATTAGATATCACCGACAATACCTTTTTTACCCCTTTCCTGCATCTTAGTCGTGTGCAGCCTGACGAGCAGTAGTAAATATGGTCAGTGTTGACATTTTTTGACAGTCAATAGTGAAAAATTCCAAAATGTTGACCGTCCGCGGTCGAAGTTGATCACAAACATACTGACACCAAACGGCTGCCAGACAAGCTGCCTGTTTACTACCCACAAGTCATAAACACAGCAATTTACACAATTGGGACAAATTAAACAGAGCTGAAGAAGTCTGTTGTTTGCAAGAGAACAAGGGGCAGTTCTGCAGGGCTGCTGGGCCTTGTGTGGTTTCGGGTCGTGCGGGGCAACATCTGCTCAGCAGGCGTATGACCTCAGCGCCGTCCACGCTCCTTTCTGCTGCAGTCATGGCAGCTCACAGTCAGTTGGCTGCATGTTATCCGTACCCTTTTTTGGCTGGTATTTGCCCATGACATGGGGCATCTGGGGAGAGCTCACTCAGGACGGGTGATTTAGTTTGTTACTCACTGCGGACTGTGTGACTGATCCAGCTGCTCCCAGGCCTTCTGTTGCTATATTGCATTTAGCATCTGTGGTAAATTGCAGCCTTTAGTGCCTCAGTAGGTTATTTCACTGCTGTACAAGGTGGGAGTGATTAGCAGCAAATACTTCACTGTAGCGCAGATGAAAAGTAGATTGTACGTCAGATTTCTCAATTGCACCAGTATGTTTCGAATACAAAGATTTAGATGTAGTCAACGAGAAAGTATCTGCCCTGCAACTACCGTGTGCTCCATCCAATCACTGCAGTCTGTTCTTTCGTAACCTAAATAATTTTACCTGTCAATTCACCGCATCGCAGACAAGACGTAACAGCAACGTTTATGCAACGCTTTCTTTTTACAGTCGCGTTTCATCCAGGCCTTTGTCGTTCAAGGTCCTCCCCCCCATTCAAACCAAAGACGTAAAGCAATAAAAAGTGCTTTGTGTCGGAAAACGTCTGCACCAAACCACACAATAAGTCCAGGATAGAACAATTTTATCTACAGGTTTTCTAGTTCGGACACCCATGGGGAGCAGGAATAAAAAAAGAACAACTATCAGTGGAACGAGGTCAGCGTTGAAAGAAAAATAATAGGCATTTGTGAGAGGAGAAATTCAGGTTCAGTTAGGTTAATAATAGCTTAGATGTGCGTAAACAGCTTTGGGAGCATCTGTTTTTTTGTGCCTTCACTCGCTTCCTGAGTTTCCTTCATCTGGTTTTTATACTCATTCCTGTAAACGACGCTGCTGTCACAATGTGTATTTATTACTTTCTATGTTAATTTAGATATGTGTGCTCCACTGTATAACATCACTGTACAGGTACATTTCCTTCTAATACTCAAATATCTACACTGTCACTTTTATCCCTAAAACTTTAGCTACCAGTTCAACTGCTTTCATCTCTGTCACTTTTACTGACACCTCACCTTTTTGTATGTTACGAAATGACACTTCAACTGATTTCATCCTTTACACTAAACTGATTTCAACCACTTTAGTTTTGCAGTTCAGTTACTTCTACTGCTCTAATCTCAGCTTCTTCCCTCATTTTCAGTCCAACCTACAGCACAACCTACACTCTCGTACTCTTTCAATGACACTTCAACTGATTTCACTTTCCAGTTGACAGCTGAATGACTACATTTCAGGTTGCAATTCAACAGTAAGTTCCTTTCTGTCTCTTCACTGATGAGATAGACACCTATGACACTTCAACTGCTTTCAACACTTAAGCAGAAACTTAAGTTTTCCATGCAAAATACTGGAGAGCTTAAACTGGTAACTGACACTTGTGTTGCTTTCGGCTTTTACACTTATCTCTCCTCCCTAATTGAAATCTCAACATCTCCCCTCGTTTACAGTCCAACCTCAGTCCAGCAGATTTCATTGAATAAGCTCCTTTCTTAATCTCCAATCACAACTTCTACTGACACTTCAACTGCTTTCACTTCTCACACTTAAGCTGAGTGTTCAGCCCTTTCTTGCAAACTAACAGTTCAACTTTCACCCAAAGGGTTTAAACCAGAAGCCTGGAGTTTCTACTGCATTCAGCTATTACACTTTAACTACTTTCAACTTTCAGACTTCGACACCCTTTAGTTTCTTTCAACACAAACCCCATGATTTAAAATCTTTGCAATCTTTTAATTTCATTTTTACCCATGTAGAGTTTTGATAATTATTGTTTTTCCATATTTATTGCTTTTAGAAAACGTTATCTCGACATTGCTGCCCCCCTAAAAAAGTTGTTAATCATAGTTTAGGTGAAAGCGTGACCTGAGTCCTATCGTGCTGTTTTTGCCGAAGGACAAAATAACCTGTTTACAGTTTGTCTCATGACCAAACAAAAGGCACCTTAACCACCTGAACCTCAGGGGCAAGGGTTTAGTCCAAATCTAAAAATACCCGCAAAGATTCCCAATGAGCTGCAGTAGAGTGGTGTTTACTGTGCTGTCGGCAGGTTCACATGACTCCACAGGAAGGACAGAGTGCACACGACAGTGCAGGAATAAATGGCACTTGCTTGTAAATTGCTCTCCCCTGGTTCTAATACTGTCTTCTGCCACACTGCTGTATATCAGCCCCGAGATGCTGTCAATGAAAAGCTGAAGCTGGTGTTGATTCAAATGGCACTTTCATATAAATAAAGGCCTGTGGTGCTCGGTGCTTTTACACAACGGTGATCCAACTCAGCTCCATGAAAGCTTTTCCATTAGCTGTTGTAAATGTGTTGTAAATAAACAAATTTTGGTGCTTTTCCACGACATGGTTCCAGCTCCCCTCTACTCTACTCCATTTGCTTTGGTAGCATTTCCAGTACAGAGGATAGTCCCGCTGCCGTGTAGCTGGTCGTCAGGTGAAGGACGTTTTTTAAGGTGAGAAATTAGTTGTTTTAATCTCAAATATGTTGTTAATACATCAAGTTAGAGCCTCTCTAAAAAAAGTTGCTCTGATGTTTTCAGAGATGTGAGGTCCTGCTATGACCAGCTGTTACGGTGCATTCATACAGCACGTGTTGCAAATTTTCGGTGATTTCATCACACGCGAGTAACAGCCAATAGGAGTACTCCTTCCAGTAACCATGGCAACTGCCCCTTCTGCTGTCACCAATGAACAAGTTTGCAAATATTGCTGCTTTTTACCTGCTGTGGTGAAATGAAGTAAAGCTCGTCTCCTTCTTGGTTTTATCACGGTGCAGAGTCACAGTCTTGTCATAAAGTTCTGGTTGGTCACAGACGGCAACGATAAGCTCATCCTCCATTCCTGTTCAATGATGTCGGGGAATCGGTGATACCATGTGACACGAATTTGTCACTCAAGCTAAATCTTTTTCAACTCGAATCTTGCATCAAGTCACACTGGATGACGTGAGTATTTGCACCACGTCTTCCCATTCACTTATTATGTAATAGTGAGAGAAATTCACGCCACGTGCATCTGAATTCAAGGTTACACTGACTGGATGGTCAGAGCTCAGGATCTTTTAAGGTATTTTTCAAATAACTTTAATGTTGCACTAAAGCCTGTTATTGTACTTGGATATTTTCACTGTTATTTTCCGACATTGTATGAACTTGTTAGTCTGATTATAACCATACAGACTGTGACAAATATTTACGTGTCACACAGCGATGATGCAACGACACACTGACGATTCTGACCTATCACATTTTAGTACCTGTTAGTACTTGGACGGCCCCTTTTTTTGGAACCTCCTGATAGCAGGTACTAGAAACGTGGTACCAGGTCCCAGATACTTTTTCTTAATGGAAAACCAAACAAACAGTTGAGCTGAGCTGGTACCCGGTAGTGGAAAGGTGCCATTAGGTAGCAGTGAGAGGTGGTAAGAGGTGGTGAAACTGCAGAGCCTTAAACGGTGGAAAAACAAGCTCAGTAATGAGGACTTGTTGAGATCAGCTTGAGCCACAGTTGAACTTAATCATAAGCCTGCTGCTGCTGCTAGCAGGCTGACTGAGCACCATTCTTAACTCGGCTTGGATGCAGGTCAACAGATGAGAAGAATCGGCTCTGGAGGCAGTTGTCTCATGTATCACATCCTGTTTTCCTTTCCCAGGGCAAGAGCCGCTCAGAGACAAGTGTCTGAATGTGTTACCCTGATGGTAACCATGGTGCTGTGAAAAGCCCTCCTGTCCTGGCTTCTGGGCCTGTGCCCTGCACCAGCCACCTCATCCATTACTGCCCAATAACACTGAATGTTAGCGCTCCTCTTACGCTCAACCAGCCAATCGGAGACGGCGCGGCGTGACTCGGGGCCTTTGCCAAAATGTTGCCCACTCTCCGGCTTTTATCTGAGCGTTGCAGCGAAAAGTCATCGTAGGCCCCATGTGCTGGGGATGGGATTTGTTTAGAGGTACGAAGGTGTGGTGATGTGTACATGTGCATGGGAGTGTCATTTTCTTTCTTTCTTGGCAAGGCCTGTGCTGCTGAGCTCCCAGATGTTTCTTTCAGAGGAGGGTATCAGCAGAGAAGAGCTGAGAGGAGGACATGAGCCAAATGCATGCCCTTGAGGCACATTGAGTGTGAGCGGTGCCTCGTTGTCCTTTAAATAAGATTATGGCATTTGCTCGCCCCCTGCTCTTCCTCTGAGACTACAAAACAATAAATAAAAGAGGTGGGTGTTTTCTTTCATAGCCCAAAAAAAAAAGCACCCAGTTATATTAAGTTGGCACATTCTTTTCAAAGCCGACTCACTCCCCCATACAGAGTTTACATGGGCCACAGCACTGGATGAAAGGCAAAATTATCTCTGAGAGAATATTGCTGATAATATTCCCTTTTTATGAAGATGAAAGCCCATGTAAAGCTTGGTAAAGCAGGCTTAAAGTCTCAAATGACGATCGCAGTATGAGAATGTGTAGATAGCACTTCATTTAACTTTGTATGCAAATTAACAGTGGCTGGGTTGAGTAGGGGGTCAGTCGGAGGATTTGCTTCAATCTCTATTCATGTTGGCGTTGATGAGGGCTGATCCGTACGAGGCGTGTTGCGCTGAGCAGCTCGCTACAGGTTTGCGTTGTTGTGAGGCTGTTACATAATTAGCTGTATTCTTTATTGTGCAAATCAAAAAGGAAGCTTCTTGTGTAATTCTAACACTGTGGTTTGTAACATTGATGTAGCTAACATGTGGCTTTGTTTGGAGTCAACTGGTGAGAGTGTATCTAATATTTCCTCTCCTTTTATTTCCGTTTTTTTCTCCAACAACCGTTAAATCAAATATTCAGCTTTTCAGCTAGCTAGCGACTACCTAGTCACCAGCTAGTTGTTGACTGGGGACACCCTAATAAATGTTGGATTGTTTTTACCCCAAACTGGGTAAATATTGGACTAACTACATGCTGAGTTACTTTAACGCAACAAGATGGGCTATTTCTACCATGCACTGCCGCAAAAACAGAATGTTAGGTGAAAATATTAAAAGGATGGCTAAAAATGATAAATTGTTGGGTAAAAACAACTAAATGTTGAGTAAAAATATTGAAAACATGAGTAAAGACCACAAATTGCTGGGTTAAAACAATAAAATGTTGTGTAAAAGCAACAAAAGTTGACATAAAAACAACAAAATGTTGGATAAAAACAACAAAAACAGCCTACCTTGGTGGGCTAAATGAACCCATCGTGTAGTTAGTCCAACACTTCACAGTGAAAACAACCCAACGTTTTTAGTGTGTGTGTGTAAATATGCTGTAGATAGGTAACATACAGCAGGGTTTTAAAAACTATCCACTAACACTAGCAGCATTAAACTAAAACAACAAACAATGGGCTGTAAAACCAAAATACCAGACACTATAATGCTTCATGGAAACTGTGGAGCAGAGTTATATACTCCAAGTGACACCCACTACATTATGCACCATAATCACACTCATTGCTGTTGTAAAGATACTGACATGCTGCCACTTTAAAGTTCTTCTACAACTGTCCAGCATGAATCCAAAGTCACAGCGCTCCTCTGTTGTGATTGCTCAGGGTGAAAGTCTCACATACTTCATACAAATGTTTCAGATCTAACCAAGCTGTAAAATGTTTTTTAACCTAGTTCAGGATTTATTCCATCAACCCTGCAGTCACAAACTTATTTCTGTGATTAGCTGACTGCCATGTGCCACAATGCTGGACATATGTGCAGGGCATCGCTCTGAAACATTTTTTTCTCCCTATGTCCTTTTTGAAGTAGCGAAAGTGAGTCTGTTCACCCCAAACTGACAAGATATTTAAATATAGGATATGTTTTTTATGATGTAACAGCCTCCTCGGATGTAGCCTGCTCAGTGTGATACACATTGATGTCATTCCAGTCACTGGGTGCGGCTCTGAAATCATCAATCAGTGGACACACACACATCACTGTGTATTCCCGCAGCAAACTGTGGTCATGTGACACCATAGCTGATAAATCCTTGACTCTCTGTTTGACACTTATGTGGACGGCATTTTCCCTTGATTTAAAAAAAAATAAATCTTGGATTGTTTTCACCCAGAACTGGGTAAATATTGGACTAACCACCTGCTGGGTTAATTTAAGCCAGCAAGATCCGAATGACATGACACAGGGTGGCAAACTGATAGTCTGACAAGGAGACGAGCAGGGAGACCAACAGGTATGTAAACAGGACGATCCAACAAAGACAAGACAGAGGCAAGGAGTAAATGTACAGGAGCTGTGATTATCACAAAAGACACAAGTGAGCACAGCAGTGAGGCAGGTGAGCTACATTAGGGCAGGGCCAGCAATCAAACAGGAGAGAAGTGAACAAAGACAGGAAGTAACATTAAACATAAAACATAGAAAGATCTCCAACAAAATAAAACAGGAAAAGCCATGGTGACATGAAGAACCAAGACAGGGGAGACACAGGCAGTGAAACACTGACAGAAAATAGATAAGTTCAAGGAAATCCAAATCACAAAAACCCATTGATCCTAATAGAAACACTAAAATGTTGGGTAAAAAGACCAAAATGTTGGATAAAAACACCAAAATGTTGAGTAAAAACACCAAAATGTTAGATAAATAGACCAAAATCTTGGATAAAAACACCAAAATGTTAGATAAATAGACCAAAATCTTGGATAAAAACACCAAAATGTTGAGTAAAAAGACCAAAATCTTGGATAAAAACACCAAAATGTTAGATAAATAGACCAAAATCTTGGATAAAAAGACCAAAATTTTAGATAAATAGACCAAAATGTTGGCTTGAAAACATGAACATGTTGGATAAAAACACCAAAATCTTGGATAAAAACACCAAAATCTTGGATAAAAGCAACACATTGCTTGGTAAAAACAAAGATTATTTATCCTTTGAGTAATATCTCATGGCTACACAGCGCTGGGAGGCAGCGGGTGGTTGAATCAGGTCCACGGCTGAGTCAGGATCAGAGTACTCCCAGACAAATGAAGTGCAGCCACGCTCTCTGTGTAGTGTTATGTTTGGTAGTCGACCACGTCAAATTGAATTTTTGTCTTTCCTCGGAGAGTCAGCAGGCTACTTGTTTAGGGCCCATTAAATCCACTGCATTAGTGTCACGTCTCATACTTTGAAGTGATGTGAGGACTAACAAATGGCGGCGTTTCATGTCTGAGGTCAACCGGCTGCTGCTGGGCGTCCCTGCAGAGCGCTCTGCTACCTGGAGCAGGAGGAAGGTCACGGTGACGCAGCCTGACCCCGACACAGGACAGCTCTTGTCAGGGAACATGGGATGTGTGTGATCACACTGTGTGTTAGACTGACTGAAGCCTTTCTGTGTGAGCTCACAGCGTCAGCCATGAGGGAGGATACAGAGCACGCTCAGAGGGAAACAGGAGGCTGAGCCAACCCTTTAAGCCCTAAGATATCTGACTTTGAAGCTAGCAGGCCCCCAATTGGGGGGCGCTCGGGCTCAAAGGGTTAAAGGGACAGAAAAGTCATGGTCAAAATACAGTTTGAAGATCATGACAGAGATTAACGATTCAGCTAACTAAGATAACTAAGATCTCTGAAAGTGGGAATTAACCTATTATGC
>OOFC01048267.1:24178-35454 GCA_900323345.1 Pseudochromis fuscus
ACGGTGACGCAGCCTGACCCCGACACAGGACAGCTCTTGTCAGGGAACATGGGATGTGTGTGATCACACTGTGTGTTAGACTGACTGAAGCCTTTCTGTGTGAGCTCACAGCGTCAGCCATGAGGGAGGATACAGAGCACGCTCAGAGGGAAACAGGAGGCTGAGCTTAAAGGGACAGAAAAGTCATGGTCAAAATACAGTTTGAAGATCATGACAGAGATTAACGATTCAGCTAACTAAGATAACTAAGATCTCTGAAAGTGGGAATTAACCTATTATGCAGGATTTCTTCAGTCACGAAAATGAGGGGATTTTTCTGATTGGTTGAAATGCTCTGACATCATATGGGCTCAGCTACACATGGTGAGTTAGACTCCGTCATGGCAGCAGTAGTGACATTAGGACTGTTGTACGAGAACACACACAACTTTTTCATAAATGGTCAAGTATGTGTTGTATGAAATTGTTCTCATGGGCTCTCAGTGTTATCAGCTGTTAGCCTATTGACGTATGCATCTTCCATATACTATTACTTGAAGTCCACAAACAAAAGTAGCATTATATTTAGTAACATTTGCACGACTGTATTAAGATAACAGATGGTAACTTTTTGGGCTGTTATTCTTTAAAAAATTAACTTTGAATATACTTTGAATGTGTCGTAATTCGTAAATCCAGATTTAGTGAATGTCTGTATCAAAGTTTTGGTAGTCCATTCAAAATGAGTAAAAGCATTTAATTCAAAACTCCAAATGTGGACCTCATAGCGGCGAGAGGGGTAAAATCAGGAGTCCACCAATGTCGGAAAGACTGTGGAAGTCGGTGTGGGATTTCATGGCAATCCATCAAATAGTTGTTGACATTTTGGAGTCTGGATCAAAGTGATGGACCCACTGACCAGTGGCTTAGCTAAAAACCTACTCTTGTCCTCCAAGTGTTCAGTTTACTGCCTTCATGAGTCCTACATGGGAAGTGAAGTACACAAATGTTCAAGCGGTAACATCGACCGGAAGTTGTGAGGACACTGCTGCTAAGCAACGGCTACATGGACACCAAAAGATGTCTCATTGTTGTGAGGCTGTATGATATTTACTGGATGTAACTCCAGTTCTGTGAGGATGAACACTGCTCTCTGTGACTGCTGCAAACTAACAAGTGTTGTATAATGGAAAGATGAAGATGATGTTGGGGATATGAAAATGTTCTCTGACTGTATGAAACATATAAAGGCATCGTTATTGATTAATAATATTGTAATTTTCTTTTATTTACCCTCTACTTACCCTGGGTTCTGCCTTTCAGGCTGAGGAAACTCTAATGGGTGAATACTGTGTGGTTAGAAAAGTACTGACACATACTGAGACACACTCCGACATCATGATCCAGCTGTATTTTTACTCACTATATTTGGGATAAAATATGTCATAATACATCCTATTTCTTACATGATAGAAGCCCAGCAGAATACAATGTATTTCTCACTGTTACATAAGAAACATAATCATTGGTGTGACATAATAATTCTTTTCAGGAAGATGAGATTTGGTCAGTGGCGTAACATCAATAGATTTCTGGACTGCAGTGACGATCAGTACAAGGGAAATTGAATTGTCCCTCTCTGGTCCCGTCCGTCCAGAAAGTCCATTCCCAGAAGTCGACTGTGGCCCCTCCTCTGCGGTGTCTCTGGGAGTTTGACTGAGTCATTAGGTAGCCGGGCTACGGCTTTTCACAAGGCCCTCACTGTCCAGGAGGCCACAGACTGGGGATAACTTAATTTGCCTTCTCTCAGCAGCTCGCTCTGTCTCTTGTCTTTTACTCTCTTCTCTGCAAATGTAGAAATGTCAAATGAAGTGAAAGAATTTTTTGTAGCTCTCAATTTATTTATTTTTTTTCAACTTATTTGGAAAAAATAAAGTTGAAGTACTTCAAACTTCAGGCTCCATAAGAGATGGACGTTGTCATCATGACGTCATCCGTTGGTTTGTGGACTCGCATTTTGAAGCCAGAAGTTTGGCGTTTGCCTGCCATTTTTTATTTTTTTTTTTAATTGGAGCCAGAAGTGACCATATTTGGACATAAAGGGTGGAGTGAGGAGGTGGGTCTAACGCTTGAACCTTAGAACAGTGTCCAATGTGTTTGAGTTGATTGGTGAATGAACCTCCAATCCACCTGTAAATCATTGGAGAGCAGACCTGTCAATCAAACTAACCACGCCCCTAAATCTTCCCCTTCTCTCAGCCTCATATGTACTTAACCCTTTTACCCCCAACATTTAGCTGCCGTCAGAAAGTATGTGTCAATCAAATCACCTTAATTCCTCTGTCATTTGGGCTAGCGATGTGATTCCAGCTGATTCTGAAAACCGACAAGTGGAGCTTCTGTACACTACCGTAATATAGGTAATATGTACAGAATGCTGCACATCACAGCATGACTCCATTCCCCTGCATTACTGCTGTAATGTATGTAATATATATGAAACGCTCCACTTGTTGGTTTTCAGAATCAGCTGGAATCACATTGCTAGCTGAGGAATTACAGTAAGTTGGTTTATTCTAGTCACTCTGTTCACCTTCGATACGCTCGGTGTTAGAGGGTTAATGATGAAATGATTTTCAGATGGACCACCAGATCAGTGAGAAGAAGAATTAACTTTAGGTAATGACATCAGAATGACTTTAACCAGAGTTTATTGGAGAAAGCAACTAGTGGCCATTGGAGTCATTACACTTTTTTTTAATATTTGAGCATTGGCATCACTTTTGAGACCCAGTGGTTGTGTCCGTCTTTTATATACAGGATACTCCATCACATGACTTTCAGGAGTCAAAGCATTTCACTTTAAATAAACAGATTTTACAGAATGTGAGAAGAAATAAGAGGAATAAGAGTTACTACAGAATATGCTAATGTGACTACACATGTTGTTGTGTTGTGTATTCTAAACCTGTCTATTTTCTTTTTGTTCTCCAGGCCGAGTTCTCAGAGATCAACCTGGCCTCCTACGTCACCTCTGGGTGCATGGTGGACATGCAGGTCAACAAAGGTGGCACCAAAGTGGTCAGGTGAGCTGCCCGAGGAGAAGCTCCAGCAGCCCACACAGTCTGTAATCTGTCACAGTGAGGCTGCACAGAGGCGTCTCTTCTGTTCTCCCAGTGGCGCTGATCGTGGCTCTGCATAAAAAGACATTGCTTGCACTCTGAAATCAAGGCTGTAATGTGATTATGCCAGTGGAAAACCTAAAAACAGCCTGCTTATGTAACAGTAAGCTTGCTGGGAAATTTGTGCGACTGGTTTAAAAACAAAAAGGAACAGAGAAATCTTGTCACCTCTTCCACTGTTTCCATGTGTTTTAGCTTGAGTTCTCACGATGTCACCGTGATGCTGCTCCATATTGCAAAAGGCATGTTATACAACACTGAGTTGCAACTGAATGCCCTAATCAACCTGCTGGCACAACTGATAATCCCTTTTAGGCCACTAGTTGCAGTGCCAGCCTGTTGTGGACGGAGACCAATGAGCAGCTAACCAGTGTACATCGTTCAGACATCACAGCCGACCTGAAACAGCATTTTCAATTATTCAACATTTTAAGAGTATCTAACTTCTTGATCATAAAGTATTTCAGGCAAAAACCGGATTTGTAGACAAAACATTTAGAGCAATTTGATTGGACCATTGAAATACAACGAAACACCCCAGCTAGTTAGCTATGTAGTAGTTAGTACTAACAGTACTGTTCCTACTACCTACTGATTACTACTGCAGCTGCTACTACTCTCTGTCAGTGTTTTCTGCTGTGCTGTCAACAGCTGGTTGATTGACAGGTGGATGGAATGATATGATTGGTTTGAAATTGTTCTGGACAAGCTCTTTTTTAAGCTCATTTTTTTAAAACTAAGAAGTAAATGTAATTGAACTTTGATATAAAAGTTCAAACAGTAACAGTGGCTGCACAGAGTACTACAGATAACTGAACCCAGTTCGAAGTATTTTGGTTCCTCTCATCACCGTTCATAGGCAGGTGGCTAGCAACTAGAAGTTGAAACATTTAGCCTAGATGGAAATTGTTGGAGACCAAACGGAGCTAAAATGAGAGCGAATATTCAAATGCAAAAAAGTGCAGTTCTCTCGACAACCACTGGAGGCTAGCTCCAAAAAAAACTCTAGATAAAGTTTGATTGACAGATCTGGTCTCGGTGTGACCGGCGCTGACGTCGAATCCTATACACTTTGGACAGTGATCTCGGGTTTAAGGGTCAGATCAGCCCTCTTACTCCTCCCTTCATATCCATATATGGTCACTTCTGGCTCCAAACAACCAACATGGCAAATGTCGATCTGCTAGCTTCAAAATGCGAGTCCACAAACCAATGGGGGACGTCATATCTACTTCATCCATTTCTATACACAATCTAGAGTAATAAGTGACTGCTCTATTGTCCAGTTGATTTAACAAGACAATGAGTTGTGTATTTACATGTGTACTATCTGAGATATTTGTTGGTTGAGAACAAAACTGAGCTACAATTAAAGTGAGTATTAGACTTACAATTGTCAGGTGGCCAGAAACACGTCTTTAAATGGAAGCTGATGTTAGTGTCTTAAAGAAAATTCAATGCCCAAAATGAGATAAGTACTCCAATCTGAATTTCTGTTTGTAAACTGCATCTTTGATGCGTGTGCAGGAGAGTGCAGAATTACCACAACAATATGTTAAAGCTCAGCACATCTTTTTAAATGGGAGGATTAAAATGAAAGCGAGCAGCAGTGTTGTAACCCTGTGCTGCATTATCTACATATTTGTGCGTGTGCATGCCGCTCAGTGTCAGCCCACCAGCGCTCATTCGAGCCTTCTTGGGGAATAATCAGCTAATCTGTGCTTTTGGCCTCGACTCTGCACGGTTACGGGAAAAATGGCCTGACCATGTAGTACAAATCGAGTGGGAATAATCGCCGACCAGGGGCACTAATGCGGCTGATGTTACAATGCAACCTGTTGTCGGGGGTTGACACTGAGGTTATTGTGTGGGTTGAATATATTTGGCAATATCGCCGTAATGATAGAGAAGCCAAATTGGATGCAGATGGTGTGACTGCTGCCGTGCTCACAAACACTGACATTCACTGCCAAAGCGCTGCGATTTAGCTTATCATTTACGCCTCTGAACTCGACTACAAATAGTACGCTGGTTGTTTTAAGCAGGCGACCTCGTTGGTTGACGACGAATGATGTAACTGGGAAGTTCATAAGTTCAAACTCCCATCAGTTTCCATCATGTTTCCTCATTTAGAAAGACACTGGAGGGTTACTTGGATAAAAGGATTGGCTGAAAACTGTGTGAACTGATTAGAATCTGTCTCTTTAATTGATGAAAACCAATGAAAGCTAGTTATTTCTTTGATAGCGGCGTGTTTCATTCTCAGCCAGAAGAATGCTGCAACACGTCCACAGAGCAAACCAAGTGCACTGTGTGTGATTTACACTTTCCCTCGTGTCAGTGCGAGCGCTGCAGACACGCACACTGACACGTTCACGCCGTGTATTTAAAGCAGGTTCCGGATTTTCCACGTGTCTCCCGGCTGATGTGTTCGCAGCGCCATGACCTCTGACCTCTGGCCGCAGGCGTGCTCTCTGAACACATCCCCACTGCTGGCTCCATGCAGCAGCAGCACGCGTTCTCACAGTTCTGTGGTTTCACTGCTGTTTGTACAGTCAGGTTTCTCTCACTCTCGTCATGTTTGCTGTGCATAAGAAAAATATTGATCTACTGTATGGTGAAATATGTTCAATGAAATGGAGACAATGGATCCCACATGATACCTCGAGAATAAGGAAAAACCAGGTCAGATGTTGTGTGCACACTGTTATGATAGAACCATAGACTGTAAATGGATGAAGCAACTGGGTCTCAAAAATGAGGTGAAGTGCAAATAAGTGGAATACCACTGATGACCACTAGATGTTAGGTCCAGAAAAAAAAAAAAAAAATTATGAAACATCTAACAATCAATCATTAAATACTCACTCAATACGTTTTTTCCATCTGAAAATCAGTTCATCATTCAGTAGATATTGGACTACAAAAAGAGAGCGATTTAGGGGCGTGGTTAGTTTGAGACCAGACCTGAACTTGAGTCTCATACACTTTGGGTATTTGAACATCGTCGTGTTGTTTTATTGGAGGCAGAAGTGACCATGTTAGGACATAAAGGGAGGAGTGAGGAGTTGGGTCTGAGCCTTTAACCTGAGGACAATGTCCAATGAGACTGGAGTTCACTGGTGAATGAGCCTGGCGGTGTCCTCAGGGTCAAGGGTCAGACCCACCTCCTCCCTCCTCTGTTCATATCCAAATATGGTCACTTCTGGCTCCAAACAACCAACATGGCCACATTCAAATACAAAACCCCTGACTTCAGCATGTGAGCTTCATCCCTCCTAAATACACTCTATGATCCTGAATTGCTTGGTGAAGAAAAACTTGTTTATAACGTCTTCTTGTCAGCAGCCAAGAGAAAACATCATGACAGAACCTCAGAGGACTCGGCACAAGATGTAAATCCCTGCTAAGCATCAAAAACAGAACGTAGTGTTCAGGAAATAAAAACCTCAAAATAATGGAAGAAAGGCACAGAGCCTGGAGAACAAAAAAAAAGTAAATGTTCACATAGCTATGGCCTGGACCGTACACATCACTGTGTACGACGTGCAACGTGGCACGCGCTGCATAGCCTACAGTACAGCAGAGCGACACGCCACAAGGTACAGTAGTTGTGGCGTGTTGTTCCCAGCCGCTCTGCTGTAGTCAGCCCTTTGGCGTCTCTGCTCTCCGCTGCCAAAACCTCCATCGAGCCGCTCGGCTCAGAGCGGCAGCTCTGGTCTGGCTCGGTGACAGATCACCGCGGCCAAACCATGATAAGCCACAGAGCAGCGTTCCTCCCCCTCCGCCATCTTCACACAGCTCCCCCTGCGGTCAATAAAAACAGATGATTAATTAGAGGTGATTAATGTCGGCCAGCGGGCGTGTTAAATGTTGCTGAGTTTATTGAGCTTGTTTTACTGTTGCACTCACTGGAAGGAGTTTTTGGAGGCAGCCAGATGACTGAAATGTAAAATGAAATGTGAGGTTGGGAGAGCTTTCTGTCATGTGAGGCTGAACTTTCAGCGCGGCGAGCATCAGCATTCAATAAAGAAACTTTTACTGCTCTTACAGGGCCTAATTAACACGGCTGCACATGTTACTGCACCCACGAGGACTCTGATACCCACACTAACACTGAATCAGGGAAACACTCTCCATTCAAGTCCCCACAACTGGACTTTTATAGGAAGTTTTGGTAATATATTTGATAGATGATCACATAATGACCATTACGCCCATTATTAACCCATTCAGGCCTCTACCAACTGTTGGATTTTTGTATGATGTCCACATATACAGTACATGCTGCTTTGAGTTTTCTTAAAAATGTAAAAACCAGATGCATTTTTAACCCCTCGATGCCTGAATTTATTTATAATTATACAAAAAGATTAATTTTTTTGTGTTTTTGCTTTCAAGGTGATGTTAAATTAAGTGGAGATTGTTAATTTGTCTATACTACGTAGAATAGATATAAATGTATTATATTTATTATATATATATATATACCATATTTTCTGGACTATTGAGCACACCTGTCTATAAGCCGCTATTGAATTTATTCAATAGTTTCATGTGGTCCACTTTGACCAGGTCTGATGTAACGACGCTAAATGTATCAGCGGCACGGAGCTTGCTAGCTTGTAAAAAGCCAACGAGCTTCATGCCGCCGATACAAGAGCCACACCGGTGTTTAAGTTCAAAGTGTCGGAAAAAAGTAGCTGCTTATAGTCCGGAAAATACGGTAATGTAATATATTACAAATCTGATCAGTCCTACGACAAACCAGTGCTTGCAAAAGGTTCCTAGCTACGTATTAGCACGAGCTAGCATTGGGGGAATACAAACACTTTCTCAGCTGCAGTCTGCAGAATACAAGAGGTGTGATGCAAATTTGCAATAATAGGCGTTATCTGAAATTACATTGAATGTGAAAGTTTATCTTTGTCCCTCCAGTCTTAGTGTGTAAGTCTCTTTTCTATTAAAAAGTGTACAATTTGGATCAGAGAAACAGATCTGAAGTTGTCTGAACAATTCTTTGAACACTACCTGTTCAAATGGTTTTTATTCATCCATCTTTGTGTGGGGTTTCCCGTGCGCCACGGCCGAACTGCCTCGTCACATTCCTCGCCATTCTCAGCCCCACAGATGGAGGAGGGAGGGTGGCAGCCAGATTACATTAGCAGATCCTTGTCTGATTTCTTTCTTTTTTTTTTTTCTCCTCCTATTTAATTTTCTCCTCTGAAAGCTACCAGTCTGAGGGCCCACCCCCTCTTTCCTCCTCAATCCCTTCAGCACACACAACAAGACTTTTCTCATTTGGTTACCTCAGGTGACAATTTATGGCTGAGACCACACACACACACACACACACAGACAATCCTAAGCCCCCTCCCCTCCTCTTGACCCCCTTGAAAACCCATTTTAATCAGGGAAGGAACTGTCTGCCCGGAGCGGCCTCAACACCTAATACCTCAGACAGGTTCATCTTGTTACCGAGCAAATAAATCCCGCTCACAGACACGCTGAGTTCAGACATGGCTTTAGGAGGCTCGAGGGTGGTTTCCTTTAGGAGTGCTGTGACTGTAATGAAAGCATACAGCGGCCGTGAGGCCCACTCCTCCATCTCTGCTTTTGTAATATAGCCATGAATACAAATGGCCCCGCTAATTCACTCAAACTCCTAACAACACTCATTTCCCTTTCTGCCAGAGGTCATTTGGCGCTCTATTGCTCTTGCAGCTCCTTTCCTCATTACATCTGCCTCCCATGGGACTCTTCCCCAAATCCTCAACATAATCACCGTTAAACAACTAAACATTCTCTAATTTGTTTTGCTGGTAGATGTGCTGAGGTTACACCCTCTCCTGTTTGGATTTCACACGTGTGGTTGAAATAA
The DNA here is from genome assembly GCA_900323345.1 of Pseudochromis fuscus. Taxonomy (NCBI): domain Eukaryota; kingdom Metazoa; phylum Chordata; class Actinopteri; family Pseudochromidae; genus Pseudochromis; species Pseudochromis fuscus. Next base: position 33,221 of record OOFC01048267.1, read on the forward strand.
ATCTGCGTTGGCACCTGTTTTTTTGTTTGTTTGTTTTCTACGTGACCTTTGCTGGTTTCAGTGTGTAGTGTGGAGATGAGCCCTGAAGTGAGATCTTCCACTTCAGAGCTCTGGCAGCCCTGACCAGGCCACCGCCCTGGATCTCTGCAACCACAAGGAGTCCTTGATCCTAGCCAGGGGACCACCACATGATGCTAGGCTACAGGGAGTGAAAATAGGGGCTCTTCAGGTTTCTTTGCTTATGGTAGTTTTATGTGCACGGTCCTAGATACAAGTCAGATCAAAGGACTGCCTGATTTATTTCATGAAATAAATGGTCCAAACAAATCTTGAAAACAAAATATGTTAAGACAATATTCAGGTACATGCAAGGCATTGAACTCCCACGTCCTTTCTCCTCACAGAAAAGCACAGGCTTTTCTCCCTAAGGTGCATTTCGGTGTGATGACGGAGAGCCAGCGTGGCACAATGCACCATTGTGTACGGGCGCTGTGCTGATCCTCGGTATGTACTGTTTGACATTTGTGGCATTCCCGCCGAGTTCTACCCCGATTATCCTTATCAATGAGAGACAGACCGATGGAGGAAGATAAGGCCCCTACCAGCTTTGGAGTCAGGCTCAGGGCCGTTACGAGGACAAATGCTCCCCACCATTCAGACATCCCTTCAGGGCCTATTAGAAGGTCAGAGATTCTGTATGATAAATGGATCTGGAGACCAAATGGCAGCGTATTGTCCTGAGTTTGAATAGTTTTCTGCTCAAGGAATGCTGATGAAAACATCCCGTTGGCACCGTTGTACAGTTTATTGTATAATGATCTTATATAACTGTCAGGCTGGCTAGGTGTTCTTAACCCGACAGCTGTAAAGTGGGGTGTCCTGGCTTTAAAGATGTTTATTGCTGCTTTGAGCTTTTCTTGCCTTTTACTGTTATTCTTCATCACAGGCTCATTGGTTCTTGTATGATTCAGTCCCATAGGATTACAGTTTTTGAGGGATTGATGTCTACCCTACCTGCCTGACAAATTTAAGTACAATAATCAATCAGTCATCTTCTACCTCTGTTTTTGGTTTCAGTCGATTCCTAAGGGAAGTATCTGGGAAATGCTGTACTGTGTTCACCAGGTAGTAACTAACGTTATCCCTCTGGTGTTTGGTGATGGACAGGTAGATGGGATTATCAGAGCTGTGGTTGATGAAATGATTTTGATGAGAGCAGTAAGATTCAACTTAAAGATGTGAACAGTAAAACAAAAACAAGGCACTAAAAGACTCTAAAAGCCCCTTAAAGCTGTGGGAAACTAGAGTCGTCTCATAATTCTCTGTGCAACCAATACTGCTCATGGCCGAGTAGTCATGTGGCCCATTGTTGGAATAAAAAATAGTAATTGTCTCAGCTTTAAGTCGACCTGAGTTATATGACATTACTGGTAAAAAAAAATTCAAGTTCAATCACATTTACTTCCTGGTAAAAAGAAAAAAATGTCATATGGCTTTCATCATCTTGTCAAGAGAACTTTCAACCATGCTGATGTAGATTCTGATGGTTCAATTAGAGATAAGTTGTTACTGTGTTACGGTTGTGTGATTGGCTCCTCAGTTTGGTTGCTAGGTGACCATAAACAAATGTCTGTTGGAGCTGCATTGTGTTCAGCAGGTTTGTTTTTGGCATCAGCTCCGACCTCCAGTAGCTGTGTTCTGTTTTACAATAAAGGAGAAAGTGCAGCAGGTGTAGCAACGTCTTGCAGTGCTAATGTAACATTAGCTAGCTAGCTATGGTGTTTCATTGAGTTTCAATGGTCCCCACCTACATATCATTATTTTTGCTGGAAATGCATCATGATACAGAGTAAGGGTGCAACAATTAGTCAACATTGTCAACAAAATAAAAATAGTGACTTCAGTTGTCGACTGTTGTTACCAGATGTGATTTTCAAAGGAGTGAGACATCTCCCTTCATTCCTATCTCTGCTCAGAGTTGCACAGTAGCATTCAGCAGCAAGTAAACACACAGTGGTAGCTGATGCTAAATACAGTAAAGAAAAGGATTACTTGCCTGTCTTTGTTTAGATAACAATGCCATAGTTTTATTTATTTATAGTTTATATCAATACTGAACACTGTCCCTGTCCTTGGAGAAGAAATTTGACTTTTTTTTTTACTTTTTGTATCAGTTGGAGCTGATATCAGCAGCAAAGTTGATTGAAAGTTGATGTCTTTTTGAATCAAATATC